>JPKC01000277.1:0-17489 GCA_000750925.1 Pseudogymnoascus sp. VKM F-4518 (FW-2643) | reverse complement strand
CTGGATGCTCGCCCTCTCCGGCCTCTCGAGCATCTTTACCTGGGGCTCCATCTGCCTGTCGCACATCCGGTTCCGGCGTGCCTGGGCACTGCAGGGCCACAGCCTTGACGAGCTAGCATTCGTGTCGCAGCCGGGCGTAGCTGGGAGCTGGGTGGGTTTCATCTTCAACGTGCTGGTTTTGGCGGCGCAGTTTTGGACGGGCGCGTGGCCCATCAATTACGGCGAGCTCGGCGTGAAGGGGCAAATGAAGAGCTTTTTTTTAGCGTACCTGGCTGCCCCGATCGTGCTGGTCATGTATGGGAGCTACAAGTGCCGGTATAAGACCAAGGTGTGGAGGGTGAGGGATATGGATCTCAAGACGGGGGTGCGGGAGTTGAATTTGGACAAGCTGTTGAAAGCGGAGAGGGAGGAGAGGGAGGAGTGGTCTAGATGGAAGAGGTGGTATGACCTTGTTTGTTGACATGGTCATTGATTTTTGGGTTTGTTTGTGAGGTTTTGAGGCGAATGGGATGTGGTGCTTTTTGGGCGGAATGCCCAAGGGGATACGAGCGGGAGGGAGTCATCTAACCACAACACTTCTATCTCTTCCCATGATGGAGACCATGATAGCTGGTCGGTAGATCTACAAGTAGACTGCAATCTGAAATAACAATAGCTTTTGAGGAGGATTCTCTTTGAGGCACACGGAGCACGTGGTTCATGCACGCACTAGTGTACTTACCTAGTCTTCGTACCAAGCTGAGTGGCGATTTTGTGCCTAAAATGATAAAACGGTGGGAGTGCCCATCCGTACGAATCGTCACCTTGGATAATTGACACCCATTCTCTGTCCCTGGTTTATTAGTCAGCGTGCTTTACTCGCCTGGCCCAATTTGGAGAGTTCTAGCGCTCATTGGAACGGAGCCAACGGCTGATCCTTTATCTGCTACGGCTTGTTCACGGGGCAGGAAAGGAACAAAAACGATGGCCTCGCCATCCGTGATGAATAGACATTAAATGCGAACTCAGGCGCGTTGCGGTAGTATATTTTAGCCACGTCCAGCCGATACTGACGACTGGTTCATGGTTGGTTACATCTTGGCAGAAATCGTCAATGTTGTTATTCAGAGCTTTGGCGCTCGCGTAAAAATGAGAGCTGAACCAAACGCAAAGGCGAAAAATCGGCGTACGACAATGTTTTGATATCTTTGCCGTCGTGGTGCAATTCAAACGATAGCTATAAGGGGAGTTCGCACATTGCTCTCCATGTTATCATTTGGGCTCTTATCGTTTATTGTATCTTCAGGGATGGTTCAGCTCAGTTAAATTGATGGCATTCATAAAAGTATGAGCACTTAGCCACACTACCGCATAAAATGAAGTTATGTCTTCGACCACCACAGTTTCTGCCCTCTTCACGGGGTTCGGCGAAGCTAAACCGATGAGCAGTACGACCAGTGTAGTGTATGCTGTGGCAGCAGCCACATGCGGCCGTCTATCCTTTCTACATCTCCGTTGATTGTTCAGATTGGCGGGATCTACTGTTGTAGGTGTGGTTTGTTACGTCGGGGATGCTACAATGTACAGTGACATTCGTCAAGTGCCAGAACAACAGGAGTAGAGGTTGACATAAAAATTGGATATATAGCTGCACATCAGCTTTTAAATATTCACTCCTTTAGCCAAGACATATGAGGTTGATTCACCGAACTCACGTTGTATACGTATGCCTATTGCTCCATCCAATGATCCTGTACTTCAAGTTTGGGGGGGCGTCTGGAGGGTATGGCTTCCTGTGTTGTACTTGTCCTACACCGTGTTGAATAGACATTAAGTTTGAACGACTAATTTCATCAATCCCTACGCGGATCACTTCGGCATTGGCCAAGGCATCAATATGCTACTTGATCAGAATGCATTGAGGAGTTTATTCGGACGAAATTACATACATGGACTGCTTCCCAGCTTTAGGGAAGTTGCGGAGTGTGTAATCTTCTGTGAGTCCTCAAATGCCTTTAATGCCCGGTCTTGAAGTATGCGCGATATTATCAGCAGAACCTCGCGTGCTTTTTTAAGTTCTTGGGTCTGTGTAGCTTCTGTTTCGCGAAGGGCTTGCATCTCAGTCAACAAATCCGCATTCTCTCCTTTAATTCCAATCATCTCGATTTCTAGAGCCTCTCTTATAGCAACTTCTGAATTAAATTTCTCACGCCATTCTTAAGCGCTAAGTTGAAAGGTAATTTCATCGCTGGAGGTATGCTCTTTACTCTTCTCTGGTGCATTAAAAGCTGTGCTTGTTGTAACGAGTCGTGTTTCTTGTCCGTAGTCTGGGGCCCCTTTTCCAAGCACAGCCTTAAAGTGTACTCCTACTCCGTTGCACAGGTCGATATCGGCCCTAGTCGAGTGTTTGCTTAGTTGTTTATTGAACAATGCAGCCTTTCCGGCTGCTAAAATAGTCCATTGATACAGGTCCTCGGGTTTTGTTATGAGCTTGACATCGATGGGGAGAATATCAAGCCCAAGCTGGGAGTCTGTCAAATGACACAATGAGATATGGCTTATTATATCCTGAATCCACTCACGAATGTGATTGGCTAACTTCTCCCTGCACTCAGTTCGCCATTTGGCCCGTTGATATCCGTCGATTTCCGAACAGTACCTAGATTCGGAAATACCAGGGAATGGCTACGGGTGGCCAGTAGGGGTCCGGCCGGAACTGTGGCTAATGGTGGTTATTAAAAATCGAGGCGGAAGAGAGTGTTGTTGATTTAAGGTTTATTTTAATGTGACGAGCGATACTTTTAATATAATCTAGTTATAATTCTTGTTTCATTTCTAATCTCTGGCTCTCATCTTATCTGTATACTTCTCAAAGCCTGGGCTCCTCGCGGAATAATTAAAATACTGCAGTCTAAGTTATACCCTTAGGTAATTTGTTTAACTAATAATGGGAGATTACTCTAGCGTTGAGAACAAGATAGAGTCTATATATAGGTGTCTCCACACCTACATGATTCTGTAGCGCTTCCTTCAAACATTTAGCCTCATTTTATAATCCCTCCTCTCTTATCTCCGTATTCCCAAGCGTGTGCTAGAGGTACCATTCAAACCTCTCAAAGATCTACCAAAAAAGGGCCAAGAATAGCGGGCATGGCAAAGTTGAAATGCCATGATATTCACGATGTCCACATGTCAGCTTTGCCATGCCCGCTATTCTTGGCCCTGTTTTAGTAGATTGGCCATGATATCCACGATGTCCACATTTCAGCTTTGCCATGCCCGCTATTCTTGGCCCTGTTTTAGTAGATCTTTGAGAGGTTTGAATGGTACCTCTAGCACATGCTCTGCCCCAAATCTCCTATTCGTCCAAGCCATAGCAGCGACATGGACAGCATACCACCTTGCCTTACGCCCTGCTCACAGTTCCAGACTCAGAATCCAAGATCCTACCGCCACAGCACACTTCCTCCCCGGAGTGCACGAGATCGGGAACCCGCGCACAACGCACAGCATCACCTTCTACCCACCCGCGTACCGTTCAGCGCTCGAGAACGGCTGGGCCCATGTCGGACATGCGCATGTGGGACTACAAGCTACAACTCTGAACCTGCATTATAGACTTATGAGCGAGTCGGATACAGGCATCGCTTATCACCAACTCCGGACTGGGTGGCGGGGACCGGACGCACACGACATGAAAGAGGATGGGCGCGGCGAGGGGCCCGTGGTGGATTACCTGTGGCAGGCTGATGACGAGACAGATGCTGAGGATGTGCGCGGTGGAGGCAGTCCTCAGCAGTTTGATACAAATGCAGAATTGCAAGCTATGGTATTGCTAGGCGAAAGCCAGTTGCAAGCTATGTGTGTGTCTGCTGGCGGGAGGCAAAGGGAGTGGGATATGGTGGGTGGTGGCGTGCTGGCGTTTGGGTGGGGGGGAAGACCGTGGGAATTTGATGGTCATGTTGGGTCTTGGATTACGGGGTGTTTTATTGATGGGGGAAGATTGAAGTGAAAGGATGGGATGTATGATACGTGAGTGAAAAAATAGGATGGGTTATAAAGGTTTTCTGGTTATAATATAATTATTCTTTTACGATTAAGTCGTGTAGCTGTTCTTGGCGTTCAATTGTACGTCTGTCTCCTGCCTCTAAAGCCGTCATTCAATGGAATCAAGCCTTCCTCTGTATCTTCTTGCACACCTGATTGCCGAGTTTCATCAATTGAATCCGATGCTCCCTGGCCTGTGGTCCGGTATAGTGAACATACTTGGCCTGACCATGGCGCCTCTTGGTAATCATAACTTTCCCTTGACATATACCCCCATCAGCTACGAGCCTATCTTGACACCCACCTATGCTTGGCATGTATCCGGATATCGGATATCAAGGATACTTTTCGAAAGTCTACGAGTAGGTATATGTATCCGTGCCGAACACTGGCAAGAGGGAGACCACTTTCTTCACGATAATCAAAAGTTTGTCATCACTATGGTGGGCTTCATCGTATCAGTAACGATCATTGTTGGAAGCTGACTCAAACAAGCGGGTGCATACATGGGATGGGTTCGCGGCTAGTGAGATACTACTGCTTTAGGGATGATGTCCGAACCACTTGGAAGTCGGCAAGCAATCAGCAAGCAAAACCTGTCAAATAGTGTGCATTCTCAGTTCTATTAGTGCCATAGGCCACAAGAGATTTTAAGATTACTTATATAAACGCACTAATTAAGAAACAAACTAATCCCCTCTCGCTTCTAAACTCCCACATCTGATCATAACCGATGCGGTCCTGACATCCGCCTACTTTCTCAATCTACAAGAAAGCTAACGCACCGAGCGCAAGAAACCCGTAAGCAGGCTCCATCGAGGACGCGGCACCAGTGAACTCGGGACGGCTGCCAGTTGGCGATGGAAGCATGCCACTAGTGGGGTGTGCCACACCGGAGGATGGGGAAGCGCCAGCCTTGCACTCAGCGTACTGGGACGCGCAGAGAGACATGTTGCGGCCTGGGTTGTCGCCGGAGCGGCAGAAATCGTACTGCGCCTCGCACTCAGACTTGCCTGGTGCGGGGGCAGTTGGGACTGGTGTTGCCGGGCCGGTGATGGTGCATGGGCAGTCAGTGATGGTCAGAGTCGTGGCCTCGGTGACGGTGTAGGTCTTGTTGCCGTGGGAGATGGTCGTTGGCACTGGGCAGTAGGTGGTGTAGGCGGTCACGACCTGGGTGGTATAGTGAACGGTCTCATTGGTGAACTTGCCAGTGGTGGCTGCGGCAGCGGCCGCGAGGCAGGCGGCGTGCTCAGACGCGCAGGTGGAGAAGTTGCGGTCTGGATTGTCGCCGGATCTGCAGAAGTCGTATGTAGCCTCGCACTGCCCAACAGACTTTAGGACAGTCGGGTTAGCAACAGCGAGAGTTGCTGAGAGAGCCGCCACGGCCAGGGTAGAGAAACGCATGATGGATGTAGACTGCTTGAGAAAGACATATGAGGTGTGAAGAGTGGTAATGAACGTTGCAGATGATTTGAAGACGCGTGGACATGGTCGCTATTATACTCGACGGGAGTCGACAGAGATCTTCATGGACCTCGTATTATCCTCGAAATAGAGTGCACAGTTAGAACCATCATGGTCTAACCGGCTGTCCTGGAGAAAAAGATACGATAATAAGGTGGAGAAATGATACATATTAGCCACCTTCCTCGTAATCCCTAGATTTGGCACTCTAGCTTCATCCGTACATGCGTCGAGTTGAATGGTAGTAGTGCGGCTGGGAACACGTCCGTTCCCCCCACCAACAGTGACTAGCCACTGTTGGGCTATGCCTAGACGCTGTCAGAAAAGGAATGGGACGCAGGATCGTCAAAAGATAAATAGTTCAGTGGCTAAGCATAATTCCTCGAAGGAGGAGACGAACCCATTTGGTCCCGATTCCACAGCACAACAGCAAAATATTGCGGAAATGATCTCTTCGACATGGGCAGATGCTTCGGAACAATGTAGCGCCGAACCACAACCCATCATCCTATTACAAAATTGGAGAAGCCATATCCACTAATTTAATCCACTTAAAACTTAAGCACAAGGATGCCACCACCGAAGAACCACAAACAGCCACTGGAGCGCCCCTATTTCTTCCCATCGTATACGACTAAGCTCCACTAATTGTAAAATGATGCAATGGGCCCAGTCACAGCCTTTGCCGGCATTCTAGCCGGCAACGTAAGCAGAGACTCTGCCCTACGCGAAAACGAGCAAACTTTGATAGTGTGTATGGCAGTTGACCTTTCTCTTCTTTAGTTTAAATACTCGACGTTGTTCCATGGCATAATGTCTCATTCATAGTCTACCACTCAAGGCGGCTCATACATTCATTCACTCATTCAAGTCATCTTGTAATTGAAGATGCGTCTTTCGCTACTTCTTTTTGCTGCGCTTGTTGCGCCAAGCATCGCTGCTCCAGCGCCTGGTTGCAATGCCATTCTTCAGCACTGGCTCTACAGCAGCCAGATCGACGACAAGGCCTTGGCAATCATGGACAGAAGCGACATTGTGGGCGTCCAAGCCCTCTACAGCTGGAAGTCTCTCGAGCAAGCAGAGGGCAAGTACAACTTTTCTAATATCCAGGGTGACCTTGACGTCGTTCGTGCCAAGGGCAAAAAGCTCTGGATACAACTCCAAGACAGATCGTTCAACCCCAAAATGGACCCTGTTCCAAAATACATGAAGACACCGTTCTACAGCAACGGCAGCGCACCAACCTGCGACGGCGACAATTGCGAGGCCGACTTCCAACTTAGTGGGTGGGCAGCGCAGCAGTGGATTCCCGCCGTGCGCAAGCGCTACCAGGCCCTGCTGAAGGCTTTGGCTGAGAAATTCGATGGCAAAGTCTATGGTCTTAATCTGCCAGAGACGTCCATTGAAGTTAATCAGAGCGCGAACGGCTACACTAACGAGGGCTACTTCAACGGCGAGCTGGAAAATGCAGGATATGCCGCCGAGGTGTTCAAGGAAACTTACGTAGTGCAGTACGTCAACTTCTGGGCTGACGGTTGGGCTGACGACAACAACCGGTTCACGGATTCCTTCAACTACTTCGCAATACACGGCGTCGGCGTTGGTGGACCTGATTTGATTCCCAACAAGACGGCGCAGGTCAAGAACTCGTACCCTTTCCTTACTGGATATCATGACAAGGTACCTATCACGGTCGTGGCGGTCCAGGAACCGGACCTGGCGGAAAAGAACCCCAAGACTGGGAAACAGTTTACCAAGACAGAGTTTGTGGACTATGCGGTCAATGTATTGAAGGTCCGGATTATTTTTTGGGCTGCAAGCTCCCCTTGGCTGGCTGGTAACTAAGCTACTGGCGATACGGAAACCGTTGGTCACTTGGTGATCTGCTCTTAGGGTCGCTGTTGGCAAGCTGATTGTGGTCGTTCGTATTAGACCCTTACTTTAATCAGTTGGTCTCAGAATAGTCATAATCCGAACGCCCACCACGTGGTTTAAACGGGATTTAACTCTGAATCTTAGAATATCTGAATGTCCTGCAAAGCTGGAGCGTTGAGAAAGAAGTACAGAGTCTACGGACGGCAAGTTCAAATATGTGATGAGATTCACATTTTGTCCCGACTAAAAAGCCTGCTGGTGCATCGCCCCGGGGCTGTTGTATTAGAACACGATCAAGGGACCTCGAAGCAAGCTATCAAATAACCTCATATAGAGACGCGCATGTCCGTCTCTCCGGTCACCCCAGACGCATCAGGCCGGCCACTAGCTTGGTCCCATCCTTGTTCCGAATGGTCAAATATTGCAATAGAAACGTCATCCGGCCGCATCCACGGGGGATTGAGACGTGTTCTAGGAGCTAGAGCAGTCCTAGCATCCGAGGTGACGCGAATTGCATCGACGGAATCAGGAAACTCACTCGTTCCGTTGCTTCCCCAATGAGAATTAACCAAATGTACTAATTTTCCCAACACGGCGTACTCGAGTTTCAGCTTAATGCTATAAATGACACCCCTGAGAGCGATCTCAATTGCGTAGTAGCTTGCATATTCAATGGCGAGAAGGCCGAGGTCCATGATGATGATGAGCAGATTAATCCCAAAAAGTTGATGAATGATCTTGCGATTTCGTCTTCCTGGGTTCAGATTAAAAAGCTTTATCGTCTCGCGGATATGAAGTTCAGAGATGAAAAGCTCTTGGAAGCAAAATCCAGTCATCTGTATCTTCTCCATAATATTATATCCTTTAATAAAAGCTTGCGTAGAGCTGCTGTAGTTAGATCCGTATGTCAAAACTGTTGTAGGTATGTGGAGGGCAATAGCGTTGATGATAATCGTGTACAGAACCAGCCGAAAACAAATTTAGTTTATGAGAACCAGATGAAGACGCGAGTAGAGGACAAGAGACTGGGCAGTGACCGTCGTCACTCTGAAACTGAGATTACGTCTCAGATGCGGATTCAACTGTGGCTCTAATCCCATGTCCGGTTGCCATCTATGCTCGTGAGTGAGAGTGGTAGTACGTTGACGGAAATAATGGCTCACAATTTGAAAGAGCGGCGATCTGCTGGCCACCACCCGATGATACCAGTTGTTGACCACACACCTCAATTTTCTGCTGCAAAGTGCCACGCGTAAGTAAACCACCACGACCACGTAAATATAACATAGCGCTATGGCGGCAGGTGAAATATGTAATTAGATTCAGAATGAATTGCCCTCGAACCAGCAACCAGGAAGCCCTCCAACGTTTCCATAATGAGCATTGACACTCCCGAATTAACGCGCCTTGAGACGCTCCCGACGGAGATTCTCCACGCCGTTGTCGACCACCTCCAGTCCGGGAGATCAAAAATCTTTCCCGCTCCAGCAAACGGCTCAGACAAGCCTGTTTGTCGACCCTCTTTCGTCACGTGAAGCTTGGGTTCTCTCAGGCCGGGATTGAAGGACTCAACGACCTCTTGAAGTCAAATGTTTGCGGCCATATTGCCTCCTTCACCTACGAAATCACTGAACTGCTGAAGACTGGTATGTATCTCCAGTCGCTCGCTGAGTTTACGCTGATACTAGCCATGAAATCGAGTAGAAATACTAGATTTTGACCGTTTTAGGTCTAATATCCTAACTCCCGATAGCCACGTGGATCAAGCCAAAGATATGTAAGGGCAACCCTCGTCCTCCGCACCTCAACGGCTCTCAGCTGTCGTTTGAGCGACCTTCGACACTTGCTATGGCGGTTGAAGCATCTAACCAGCGCCACGAGCGATGCCATGCCGATGATCAGTTGGCTAGTACACGGGATCAAGTAATAAGCCCGAAGTTAGCAGAGGTTGTTGAAACCCTGGTGGAAGCATTAAACAAAAGGAAAAGGCTTCTTGGCACGGTAGCCTTCTCGACGTTACAATTCTTGCGGGAATATACAGTTTTCATGACTATCCAGGTTCCGGAAGCATCACTTTGCATATCAATTATTTCAACGACTTTGGTGATGCTAGTTACAGATCCGGCCTCTGGAAAGCGTAGCGCCAACAAGTCCCAGATTCAACCCTACAATATCCCCTCCTTATCGCATGAACAACTGACAGAACGAATCAAAACATCCTCTCTACACTTCTCCTTTGAAAAATTCCTCCACTAAAAAATCTTAAAACCCCTATTGCTAAGATCTAGCCCTTGTAACTCCGCCTAACAATTGTTTGCTATGCATGAGGCGGTATAGCCAGACTGACAAGCCGGGTAGCAGCCCGAGCCTGCACCGCTGCATGTTTTGTTACAACTGGCTACCGCCAACTCACGGCAGGCACTAGCACAAGAGCCTATAGCGATCAAACACTGTCAGCATAATATCGCTTATGAATAGCAAAACGTAACTCTTATCACTTTTTAGATTAGATGAGGAATACTTACGTTTCTCGAGCTCAGGTTCAGCGATTGGGGAGGCGACAGCAACAGTCGCAAGGACGAAAGCGAGGAGAGTGGTGATCTTCATTTTGCCTTTGAAGACTCTAATTGTTTCAAATAATTGACTCGTTTGTGGAGAAGTAGGAGAGTTGATGATGAAAGTTACCTATGTTAAAGGCGTCTTGTCGCTGTCTTTATATATTCACAAAAACCCGCCTTAAGGATCTGTATGACTATAACGACATAAGCACGGCCTGATATTGCAGTGGGAATATGGGATTCACGGCCAGATATTCCGTTAGTGAAATTATCATATTAATCATCAACAGCATGGTAGAAACTACTTTATTGTACGGTCTACAACGGAATATAGAAGGCACGTAAGCAAGCTTTGACGGGATTGCAATATGCCTGCGAAGAAATATACAAATGCAGCTTGTTTTTGTGAATCTTGGATCCCTCCCTCACCACTCGCCTAGTAGTAATGCTAATCTATGCTCATCACAAGAACGGATGCAGGACGGGGAAGCCGTTGTGGTCGTGTGGGAGGAGACCTAGTCTGCTGCTTTCTCTAGACTCGACCTAAGACGCCTGTATACTGTAGTTCTATATTAGCTCTATAATAGCTTTATTATTGGAGGCTTTTATACATAAATGGAATTTTCATATTTTCAATATTAGGGCTATTCTTGATTTATTCATCACTTTGAGAGAAAATCACATATGATTTCCGGGAATACGACCACCTGATAAGTGCCGCTAAACATTATAGCAAATAATAAAGTGACTATCGTGTCAGCCTATTCGACGCTCATAATATAGTGGTGCATCGACCACCTGATTAGGTACTGACGAGGAGGCGCGTTGCTCCGTAGAGTAAGACGGTGAAATGTTGATCCATCGTTTGATTGGTATTTCTTGGCACAAATGCAAGTTGACATCAAACTAATCAACAGAAGAGAATCCCCTCTTTTGGCTACATGATGTCAAGTAAAATATCCAAATACTTGATATCTGGCCACGATGAGGTCGAGTAGAAAACCGGATGGCCGGTCTAGCTGCCGAAGGTGTATTTTTAGCAAAGATCTCTCGCCGCAATACCCACAACACCCACAATCCCCGCAAAGTATAAGCAATCAAAGGCTCCGTATGATCTGCAAAAAACTGAGCTATTGAGAGCCCAGTAGAGCTACCCTCTCATGGTAGAGACTGTCAGGGCTATGGGTTTTTGTCGTTCAGTGGCGTTGATTATCACTGATAACATTGAGGCACTTCAAAATTTGGATCATCGACTAGATGGGAACGCTCACGCACATCTTGCAAGGCCGATGCCGACTTGAAGGGCAAGTATGGTTGGGCGCCGCTGAACGAGCATGAGGCTGTCGTCAAGCTGCTGCTTATTACAGGCAAGGTAGATGCTGACTCGAAGGACAAAGATGGTCGGACGCCGCTGTCATGGGCTGCAGAGAACGGTCACGAGGCTGTTGTCAAACTGCTACTTAATAGAGGAAAGGTCGATGTCAACTCGAAGGACAAGCGTCGTCGGACGCCGCTGTCATGGACAGCAGCGAACGGGCACGACGCAGTTGCCAAATTACCTCCCCTTAAATCCACCTCTGTTATCCAGCAGGTCTGGGATGAAAATACTTCGCTTTTGGCTTGCCTTTGGTGGAGAAGAATATTATCTACTTAAATATTAATACCTCTTGGATAAATGGACTTAATGCACATGAAGTCATAATTATTCTAATGGTTTAGCTGAGGACATTTGTGGAGCTGATTTCTCTTGAAGCACTCGACTCACAAGCTCACAGCCAATTTTGGCGTTGCAGCGCATCCGACATGGAGGGACATTAGTCATACTATTGCACAAGATCGAGTCGTTGGATACAATGGAGCTTCTATATATCTATTCTCCCAGTTCTCCGACATCGAAGTATTCAAGCTCTTGAGGAAGCATGCGATCAGGTCGACGTTCTATCTTATTGCGAAGAATGTGCAGAACATGAGAGCCAAGTATAGCGTTACAGATGCAGACCTATACATTTTCGATGAGACTGGCTTTATGATGGGCATGATTACCCCATCAATGGTGGTTACACGTGCCGAACGACGTGGAGGGGCAAAGACTGCCCAGCCTGGTCGTTGGGAATGGGCTGGAGTAATTCAAGGAGTGCATGCAGAGGGTTGATGCCCCCCACCGTTTATTGTGGTGAAGGAGGCATATCACCTTGCAAACTGATATACAGAGTGAGTGCAGCGTCGTTCTTTGTCTTGACATTTAGGCTGGTAGTATATAGGTCGGAGCGAGGGTATCGTATAAGCAGTATAAGCTAGTGGACTCCCAAGCAAAAACCTAAAGCTATATGGTGCATAGGTTTCTACAACTAATACTGTCTACAAATAATACTTCATTTATCAAATATGCCCATAGTCCAAGTGAAGGAAGTATGAATAACACTTTAACCGTCTCTAAACCAAACCAAAAGCCAAAACTGCCAGCGACACACATATCTCCGAGTTTGTCGAATATCCATGCGGGAATAGATATGCTAAGTTAACAAGGGCTTAGAGTGGCTATTGCGGTATCTGATCAGCAACAATGCGCAGAATCATGAGGCAAAACGGTTACAACTCACTAAGCGTGCATTGGTTATCTGTCAAGGATCCACTGACGTAGCAGGACCCGCCACTGTAGACCAGCTTATCCCAGGTGCTGCATCGCAATCCCGTCAGCCACATGAGTCCCGCTCTCGGGAGAATAGAGGTTCCAACTCACCAGTTGCCGCTGACACAGGTGCCGCGCTTGTAGCAGGAGAATTCGTAAGCGACGCCCTTTTTCGGGTAGTACTTGGTGGGGTAGTTGGTCCCAGGCCCGCTGCGGCAATTGGCATATGTGTTGACATTAACGATCTTGCACATCGGGTGAAAGTAGCTGGTGCGCGGGCCCAAAGCGCCAGTTCGCGTAGGAGAGAGGGAGTCGCTGGCAGCGGCGACGGGGGAGGCGAGGGCGCCAAGAGGAAGGAGGAGGAGTGTGGAGGCGGCCGCAAGGGAGAACTTCATTGTAGCGTTGTAGCGTTGCTCGAAAGCTGAAACTATGGATATGGAGATGCTGGTGATAATGGTCCCTGAAATTCTTCGGAGAACCGTTCCATTTATATCTGTATCCGTTGCCCTCGTCAACGCAGTCCGCCTCGTCTACCCCTTAATCACCATCACAGCATCAGCACGGCACAATAGTTGTCCCGGAAGATTAGCGCTAATGATGTTTATCTCACGACCAACACCCCGAGTCGCCAGCGATCTGGAGGCTAATATCAGGTGATCGCTCCTAACTTATGTAAATATCCGTCCGAGCGCATGGCCAACGAACCAAGGCCCTTGTCGCTGCCTTTGAGCCTCGAAGCGCTGTCCAGCTCCAAGACACTCCACATGAACAGATAGAATCCTGGCGTTTCTTGACGAGTGCTCGAGAGGGCCGCGAACGTAAACAAATCAATCAATCTTCGAACGTGAACCACTCCGAAACAACCCACGGCGGGACTCTGCAACCCCGCTCGCGCTCTCATCCCCGTCCTCCATAGTGCGCTACACCACGCCCCTCCCGCCATCCATCCTCCACCAACAACGCTCTCAACTACTCGCCCACATCCCGACCTACGGTGCTTCGACTCCTCAAAAAGAAATTAGGTAGTTTCGACTCGAGTTCAAATGAGGGCATAGGGACCATATTCCTGATCCGGTGGCATTTTCAGACGATCACCCTAAAAAGACGCCCGTCTTTTATATAATTTTACATCGTGAAGCAGTCACGCGATCTTGCAATGGAGGCAGCACCCATATTTGTCCATCTCATCCATCCTAATCCCATTTATTAACACAGTTCTCGCCCCTATATCCCACACACCACCATCCATCAACCCCCTCACACCTCTCCAAAACAAATGAATATATTCATATAACTTTACCATTCATCACACGCAAATCGTGCACTTTCATATACTACACATGCCCCTACCTCACGCCCTCACTCCGCCCGTGGTGTCGCCCACTCGAGGGCAAAAAGAAAGCGACTGTTGTCGTCTCACAACTGACAGTCACCCCATCATACACTCTCCCACAGTCACTCCAACTACATCAACCCTCCCATCTCCATCTCCATCCCCATCCCCATGACCTCGTCCATGCGCCCATCAGGCCCTCCATCACCATCTCCATCGCCTCCTCCCCCACGATTCCCTCCACCACCGGCGTATCGTTCGAGTCAAACAACGCGCTCGACCCGTGAAGCTGCTTGAGTAGCGCAAATGGAATAATGGCTAATTTGCCTCCTCCTCACCCACCTCTGTTACAGCTGGCCTCCCTTTGTAATTCTTACAGTGTTGCAGTTTATACATACAAAGATTATAAATGCTTTGAAATAAGTATTAGGAAAAGCTGGTTGAATATGGTTAAGGCTACAGTTTAGCCTTGCATTAAACTACGGTCCTAATCAGCCACAGCTTTGCTAAATGATGACATGGAGGCGGAGGAAAAGTACCGGCAGTCGCTACAGCTTCATAAGATGGTACTCGGGAAGGATCACCCTCGCACACTTGCGAGTATGATGAGTCTTGCAATATCGCTTTCCGGCCAGGGCAAGTTCGAAGAGGCCGAAGAGATGCACCAACAGACGCTGCAGCTCAGGGAGTCTGTGCTTGGAAAGGATCACCCTCACACACTTGCGAGTATGATGGCCCTCGCAATATTGCGCCGTACCCAGCAGGAGCAATGTGAATATCGCGTGTGATGCCGTGGAAATGTCAAAAATCGTTACTTTCTGACTCGAGGTATTGATTTGCGTGCCGACCATGCATGAATATACAATCACAGCAGCCACGAGGCTGATGACGACCTCCCGCATGGCAGTAACGCCTTAGAGCTCAGATAAGACCCCTTTATATGAATAAGGGATAGGAAAAGTTCAATGGTGGAGCTGTGGTTGAGGAGGTCTGTTGCGCTATAAAAGGACACTGCGATTCAGGCGCGAGGTTGACGATGCGAACATGATTTCTAGTAGGAGGGATTTAAGGTGTCAGCAGTGGTACAGATTTTGAGATGATTGAAGTCAAAAGTACCTAAGTCACCGCACTACGAGCCCTATTTCAGATCTTCTTTGGGCACCACTAGACTTAACAGCAGACAGTCGCTACGTAGGACGAACGGGATGGTCAAATGGCATCATGTTTCTTGTTGCCATGACGAGAATCCTCCAGTATTGGCCGATGCTCTTTTCCCCTCTCACTTCATTGACACCTTCCCAGGCGAGACAAACGTTCATTTGCTCGCCAGGTTTAGCAGCCTTGACCCAATGAAGGTTCCTCTTCATATCCGTAAAAACCCACCGTGACCTCGACAGCCCAAATTTTTAGAGACAACACGAGAGGACGGCGACACAAGTCAAAGGCCAGCTCATCAACACGCATGAGTATAACTTGCACCTGGGTCGTCCATCTGACCGACTGTTGCCGACTTATTATTCTCCCCAACACTCAGTGCAACTCTAGAAGAACCACCCGTCATCTGGCTCGCCCTGTAGCTCCCTTGGAGGGCAGGATGCGGTAGTCTGTGCCCAAGTTCTTGACTTTGACTATACGAATCCTCTGCGAATTTACTGTCTCTGCCGCGTTATGAGATGATTGAGACTCTAACCAGTCATTTCTCTGGCCCCTTATCCTCCCTTGAAATTCACTATGCCCTCTCGTTCTCAACTATGCCTTCGCGCTTGTTATTTATCCCAAATATTTTTTGGAAGTTTGTCTCGGTAACCTCGTTTTTCAAAAAACGTGTCGAGAAGCTTTGAGATATCGCTCGTACACAAAAGAGGGTCCTTTGGGGAGGATATCCAGCAACATCACTGCCACAGCTTCGTGTCCATATTCTATGGCTCGAGATGTAGGTGTAGCGCCTTCCAAGTCTTGAGAGTTTGGGTCAATTCCGTCCTGGGCGAGCAGCAGCTTTACTACTGGCCCGTGTCCATTCCAGGCGGCCAATAACAACGGTGTCTGACTGTCCTTGTTACGAGAGTTTGGATCAATGTCGTTATGGGCGAGCAAAAGCTTCACTACCGCCTCGCGCCCATTCTCTGCGGCCAATAATAACGGCGTCTGGCCATACTTGTTAGGAGCGCTTGGGTTGACGACGTCCTGGGCGAGCAGTAGCTCCACTACCACCTCGTGCCCATTCTCTGCCGCCCAGGACAACGGCGTCCGATCAAACTTATCGTGAGAGTTTGGGTTAACGCTGTCCTGGGCGAGCAGAAGCTTCACTACCGCCTCGCGCCCATTCTTTGCGGCCAATAACAACGGCGTCTGACCGTACTTGTTACGAGAGTCTGGGTCAATGCCGTCCTGGGCGAGCAGAAGCTTTACTACTGCCCCGTGTCCATTCCATGCGGCCAATAACAACGGCGTCTGACCGTACTTGTTACGAGAGTCTGGGTTGACGCCATCCTGGGCGAGCAGTAGCTCCACTACCACCTCGCGCCCATTCTCTGCGGCCCAGGATAACGGCGTCCGATCATCATCATCATGAGAGTTTGGGTTAACGCCGTTCTGGGCGAGCAGAAGCTTCACTATCGTGTCGTGCCTCTTAGCTGCGGCCAATAACAACGGCGTCTGACCGTACATGTTACGAGAATCTGGGTCAATGCGGCCCTGGGCGAGCAGCAGCTTTACCACCGCCTCGCGCCCATTCCCTGCGGCCAATAACAACGGCGTCTGACCGTACATGTTACGAGAATCTGGGTCAATGCGGCCCTGGGCGAGCAGCAGCTTTACCACCGCCTCGCGCCCATTCTTTGCGGCCAATAACAACGGCGTCTGACCATACTTGTTACGGGAGTCTGGGTTGACGCCGTCCTGGGCGAGTAGTAGCTCCACTACCACCTCGCGCCCATTCTCTGCGGCCCAGGATAACGGCGTCCGATCATCATCATCATGAGAGTTTGGGTTAACGCCGTTCTTGGCGAGCAGAAGCTTCACTATCGTGTCGTGCCTCTTAGCTGCGGCCAATAACAACGGCGTCTGACCGTACATGTTACGAGAATCTGGGTCAATGCGGCCCTGGGCGAGCAGCAGCTTTACCACCGCCTCGCGCCCATTCCCTGCGGCCAATAACAACGGCGTCTGACCGTACATGTTACGAGAGTCTGCGTCAATGCTGCCCTGGGCAAGCAGCAGCTTCACTACCGCCTCGCGCCCATTCTCTGCGGCCAACAACAACAGGGGCGCTTGGTCAACGCTGCCCTGGGTGAGCAGAAGCTTCACTATCGTGTCGTGCCTCTTAGCTGCGGCCAACAACAACGACGTCTGACCATACTTGTTACGAGAGTCTGGGTTGACGCCGTCCTGGGCGAGCAGAAGCTTTACTACCGCTTCGTGCCCATTGTCTGCGGCCCAGGATAACGGCGTCCGACTATCCTCGTTACAAAAGTTTGGGTTGACGGCGTCTTGGGCGAGCAGTAGTTTCACTACCGTCTCGTGCCCATTCTCTGCAGCCCAGGACAATGGCGTCCGACCATCCTCGTTACAAAAGTCTGGGTTGACGGCGTCTTGAGCGAGCAGT
>JPKC01000274.1:0-25899 GCA_000750925.1 Pseudogymnoascus sp. VKM F-4518 (FW-2643) | reverse complement strand
AGCTATGTTAACCATTAGCAGGATAATTGGGTTCAGATTTTACCTATTGCACAATTTGCATATAACAGCGCAATGACAGAAGCAACAAAAGTCTTACTGTTCTTTGCCAATTACAGCTATTAGCTAGAGGCATATAGGCAACTAAGACTAGACGAATTATAAGCTAAACAAGCCTTGATTGTAGTAGAGCAACTAAAATCGTTCTACAAACAACTTGCAACAGACATCCAATTCTTAAATAAACAATCTACTGCCTACACAAACAAGAAGCATAGTATAGAACCTGCCTTTAAGGAGGGGGATAAAGTATACCTACTCTAAAAACACATTAAAACAAAACGACTAAGCACAAAGTTGGACTTTAAGAAATTGGGACCATTTAAGATATTAAACAAAGTGAGCTTAGTTAATTATAGACTGCAGCTACCTAAGGACTTCAAACTCCACCTAGTTTTTCATGTCTCGTTATTAGAACTAGCAAGAGGGAACACCCCAATTGCAACAGACACTAAACTCTAGCCTAAGAATGAGATTTGAGAATATGAGGTTGAAAGGATCCTAGACAGAAGGTTAGTAGGACGCTGAGAACAGTTTTTAATAAAATAGGAAGGGTACAAACCTACAGACAACACTTAGGAACCAGTTGCGAACCTCAACTATCCTAAGTTGTTAGAGGAATTTCAACGCTGGCACCTGCCATCTAGTAGTCAAAAGCTGTAGGAGACATAGCAAGGGGGTTAGAGGAAACAGAACCTGGCTCGACGGAAGCAGAGGCCTCGGTAGCTCTCTACTCTTCCGCTTCAACAGCATCAAGCTTGTCTAGGTTATCTAGGCTGCGCTGCAACATTTCCTTAGCCTAAGTACAAACAAATTGTTGTTGTTTCATTAGACGAGACTAGCAGGCTAGCATTTTGTGTAGCTTAGCAGTAGTCTCTGCAAGCTCCTAGGCAACCTGCAACTCCTTGCGCTCAATAGCAGCCCAGTTACTTATGGGAAGATTTCGAACGTTGCATTTTGAACCCAACTTTACACACTCCCTACAACGAGCGGATCTCAATGCTATAGATACGTAGCATTTCTTTAGGGAACCCTAGCAATTAGTACAGGGAAACATTTCGACGCCTTTCATTTTTATTTAATTCGCAAGCGTACAACGTTCTTTATATGTCGAGCAAATAGCTGGCATAATGGAAAAGGAAGATGGCCTTGACCCTATAAGGGAAGGCTACACTATTTACTTAAGCAATTGAGACAACGCTAGTAGGGGAAGGGGATAGTGTTACAGCTTACCCTACTATTAGCGCTAGACAAGGGATTGGATAAGAAGCTGCAGGTAAAGGTTTACAGTTATTGGTTAGGAGAAGGTTGTGAGAACTAAGACTACGTGACCCGATCCCTAGGGGATCTAGGATTGTATAAGTATCACCTAGGGATTGTCTAAGTAGCAAGCAGGATCTATTTGGCACAACGCCACTATATAAGTAGATAGTTAGTTCTTAGATAGGAGCTTTGTGCTCAACTCAATACAGTATTTGTTATATACTAGTAACGTGTTACTTAAAGCCTTTGTGTCTAATCCCCTACCTCCTCTGTTAAGTTAAACCTTTATGCAAGAGAACCTCTGTGTCTACTATCGTTTAGTAGTCAGCATTACACTACTCTTAATATTCTGCTCTATAAATGTAGCTTTAAATGCTTCTTTAAATGCAGAGAGAAACTTAAGCTTTGTAATATAATTAAGCCAGTTCTATACGAAGGTTTTAATCTAACGTCTATACGAAAGCTTTAGTAGAGCAAAGCAGCTAACATTAAGTGGCTAAAGTATATACAACAAGTATAGTAGCATACAGAGAGTGATTATCTTCTGTTCTATGCAGTAGTGCTGAAATTAAGCTAAGAGGTAGCTCTTATGTCTGTTGAGAATAAGAAGGCGATAGGTTCTAATTGTACGAGTGCTTGTATGCTAATTGAAGTGTTAAATCTACTTGTACCCAATTGAATTTAAAGTCTACCTATTCTTACTTAATGTAATTACCTAATCGTCTAGTAATCCTAAGTCCTTGTACTAAGTAGAGAGGTGATTCTGCGCCTTGAAAATAATGAACAGCACCGAAGCAGCCATACGAGTCACTTCACCCCCCCTTTTATAGCCTCCAGATCGCCAAAGCGGTCGAGTTTGTTTATCACGGAATGCCAGAATCTCAGCTCCCATTATGTCTCCCGGGAGACATAATTGAAGGTGAAAAAACACACTCGGGAGTTGTTTATCAACAGGGCATACGGGAGCACGCCCGCGTTATGACCAAAAACGTAGTAGAGCGCTCCTTCCATACAGCATCTTCTATCATCTATGCTCAGCTTAACGACCCGGTCTTACAAAACAATCTCCAGGCGGCATTGAAGGACGAGTCAGAGGAGGTCAGATTGCGTTACTTCTGTAGCCTTCCTGACAATCGCCACTACTATTACATCTTCTCGGACAGCTTTAAGAGCATTAGTTTTGAATTCATTACACACCGAAGACGCCGATATAGCGAGGCCGAAGAGGTGATCCGCATCAACCTCCAAAAGATGATTCGAATTACAACAGGATTGCTGGTTTTCAACTGGTATCGCTTCGTGCTTCAGTCGGCCCCCGACCGAGCTGCAATTCAGAAAAACGGTGCTGGACGGCTCCGCGTTAAAGCGAATTTAGAGATGACATTTTGTTGGGGTCCTCTCTCAAAAATCCCCAAGGACATATGCACCCTGCCTGCTGCAACTGGATTTGGGGACCAACGTAGTACGATTGCCGTCCCAGAAGTCGATCATTCTCAGGATCCCACTGCAAAGAATTAGGACCTCTGATTGTTGCATAGGTACGCGATTAAACTCTGTTCCAAACTTGTTTCAAACGCTAATGTATACGAGTTCATATAACTAATAACATTAATAGCACACACCAACAACGATGATCTATGGAAGGCTGCCTAATCCAACGAACTGCATCATTTCGGAGTTGTGCAGGTATGCGCTCAAAATCCGTTCCAAACACGTTTTAAACGCTAATGTGCACAACTGTTTTATAGAACAGACTTTACGATAAAGCAGTGGATAGCAACTGGGATAATTTGGGTAGAGGCAGACATTTCGGGCTCTATTGAGGATAGTGTTGGGGAATAGCGCAGCGAAGTTTCCTTTTTTTCGATCACGCATACAATGGAACCATTCCCTTCTTTTGATGATTCCCATATGATAAGCAACATGATTTAATATGTGCACGACATGGACTACAAGCATAAAAGTGAAGTCAATGAAGAGAAGTATCCCACCCCATCCCAAGATAGAAGCCAATTCATTGTCTAGAACGCCCTTTCTATCAGTAACACACCCTTCCGCAACATGGCTGGCAGCGGGAGGACGATTGGATGGACCGCATCCCCATGCGCTATTGCACAATGGATTTTGTTGGCTGGCATCTTCGGCAAGCAGATTTGGGATCGTCTCTGCCCTCATGCCCCCATTTACGTTGGGAGATGTAGGGGGCCATCCTTCTCTCTAGTCATCTCCTCGAGCCGCTTCTCGAGAGCGTCGATATGATAGACCTAAGATGTCTAGTGATGATCATCTCAAGGTTGGCTTTCTTCTTCTTGCTCTCTTGGAGAGACCTTGTGAGTTCTTCGTTTTCTACCCGAAGGCGGTCCACCGTCTCTACCCGCAATCCCCCAAGTCTATCCCCTACCATCTCCCCGATCAACTGATGCTGCTAGAGTTGGCGAACAGAGGGCCGATGGATCTTCTAGCATTCTCAGACTCAGCTCGGACTGCTCCATTGCAGCCCGAATATTCTCAGTCTCCTCCTTGCTGGTCGCTAACTCCCGCGACATCTCTTCTATGGCTTAGGCAGCGCCATTAAATGCGATTCTAGTAGCATTATTACACTGTATGATGGCCATATCAAACTCGACATTCCCCTGCTCTAGCCAGCGGAAGGGTTTATTATCGCATCCGAACGCATCTTAACAGCACGCCACCTTAATGTTCTCAGGATAGCTGCCATTATTGCAGCAAGCAACGAGCGAGATTGCCTAATAAAGGAACAAGAAATCTGATTAATTGCAGCAAATCCCCGACTCTCTAAAAGACTCGAACGAAGACGAGTTTATTAAAGTCCGTAGCAAATATCCAGAGGCGACGGAACGAACCAGGTTACCCTCGAAAACTAAGATACTCTCCATGGTACCCGTGCCTTCTTCTACTCGATCCCATCCTTCGATGGACGAGAACACAGTGTCTGGGTCAGTAAGTTTCCCAAATCGGTTGATTGAGACGCTTTATGCTGTATATGTACCCCTTTCCAACCCGGCTTCCCCATACGATTTTCCCAACGACCTTCCGCACCTACCCGCCCACCAATATCGTAATAGGTTATATACCCCTGACATTGAACACAGAGCAGCGGGGAACCCAAAGCCGTTATCAGACTCTTCTCCGGCTCCATTCACTTGCCCAAAGGCTGATTTGCCTAAGCACGCTGTCGAGCATTCCCCTTTTGTAGCCAAAGTGATAATTTTTAGCGCACGCAGGAGTGATATCCGCTTCAAGAGCATGCTGCGTTGGGGACATCTAGTACAAGAAGCCTTAAAAAAGACAATAATCTCCACCCCCCCGCAAGCATGAGATAGTGATCTTCACTCCACGACCCCCGGCGTTCGATTTTTGGAGTTGAAAACAGCCATCTGGGGGGGAGCGGGCGGGAAAATTTGGCGGGGAGGGCGGCCGGAAAAAGGGGCTTATATACTGCATGCCGAATATGGCAACGTGATCGTCAAAATGCAACGAGAGTCAGCAGAGGCATGGTCCTCTCTTAAGGCGTATATTACCCATCGCGGTGTTGGTGGGCCGGCGGGAGAGGGAGGCTGGCGGGGGGGATCTGATAGGAGAGTGAGGCTGGAGAATTGGTATATAATAGGCGCCGTCAGGTAATAACAAACTGGTCATTGAAATCATTCCTAAGGGAGGAGTTTGGATTGAAAGGCATGAAAATTGCAGTCATATGGGGACAACACTGTCGTGTGTGAACAGAAGAGCAAGGAGATACAACTTCTGCGTCAACGGGGGAATGAGCGGCACCAAGGATCCCCAAGAATAGGGATGTCGCCGAAAGCTTCCACACCGGGCCTCACGAAAAGTAGCCCGCGCTTTCAGAGACGGGGACAAAGTGAGAATAACCTATTTTTGGCTCTGGGACTCTCTCCGTCTGGAGATAGTTCCCCGTCTCCACCTATAGGCCCCCAAGTCTCTCCCCAATTGCCCCTAAACGGGTTGCGCCTACCCCCCCTTTTTCTACTCCAGCTTTCCCTTATCTCGAAATCTGCCACTATTATGTAATTTTAAACTTGAATTAATATTACTGGAGTCCTCAGTCCCTCATTTTCAACCGCTTATTCCGAGTTACTGCCCTTCTCGTGAATAGATATGTTTGTTGCAATGGCACCGTCCGGATACCTTCATGCGAGACTACGAACCATTGCTCCGGCCAGAGCAGGGCAACATGTAATTACACATGGCTATAATCGCCTACGGGAAGAGAACGAAGAGCCACCAAGCTTATACAAGAGAGCAGGAAGCAGACGACGGAATTGTTAGAGAAATTAAGGCAAGCAACGAACGAGATTGCTTTGATGAAGGCAAATCTTGAACAAAAATCCGATGAATTGCAGCAGAAGGGAAGTGAGTCGCATGCGGCTACAGAGCGTGACTTGGTCAACACCATGCACCCTCCTCCGTCAACTCCACATCTCCCGGTCAATCCCCGTCTCCCGTATCTGCAATCCCTCCGCCCAGATATGTCCGTGGAGCCTCAAGAGGAGCAATCCCCCAGGCCCGTCAACTACGACTTCGTTTACTAGTTATAGGCAGCACAGTGTTCCGCCAGAAGTTATCGCCCTAGTCCAGAAGATGAAGGGGAGATGGCTAGACTTATTTAAGCCATCGCACGACTCCCCTCTTATCCAATCGTCCTCCCCATACCAGCAATGTTTCGAAAGGGAGCGACGCCGATAGACAAAGAGTACTGGGACGGATTGTGATAGACAGACAGAAGACTTATCTATATACTACAGGTAGCTGTGCATCCGTTGCAACAATATAAATTCAGGTTTGCATGAGGGCAATTGTAGTGGATGGGCATTCCCTTTTTATTTTGCCTATCTATGAGACTCGTCCGACCTTCATCGACGAAGCCAGAAGGGGTACTCAGGAGAATCCTAGTAATCAACAGGTTGTGAGCAAATCGTGCGTTCTCATATTTAATACTGTGCTGCTACATATATGATAATGACCCCTATTTCGTCGCCCCCTTTAGTCGTAAAATATATCAATATAGGCGTTTATAATCAAAACGACCGGCTATATCATACTCGGCTGCTAACAATGTATATTAGCTGCATTTACATGGCCTCAGAGAAAGCTAGGAAAAGGGGGAGGGGAGACAGAGTGAGAATAACACATTTAAGGGCTCGCTCTCCGTCCAGGGATGGCATTGATGTGGTCTCAAGTAGAGAAATACAAAGAAATAACAAACCAGACAAGAGACCGCTTAAGAAGTCCATCTAGATGTGCCGTCGAGGCAGCTTAAACAGGTCATGAACTATATTTTCAACTCCTGTCCACGTGGGCGGCGAGAACTAGAACCCCGAAAGTGGCCAAGGCGTCGATGCTTCAAGAGCAGCCAGAGAGCCAAAACATTTGCCAATTGTGGCGGCAAAGCTAGGATGGATGGGTTTGAACCCAAAAGGCTCATAAAATCGGAGGAATCTGAAGCCTCCCCGAAGAGCAGAGAGAACGAGATCTGGGAATCAGATGTCGCAACGAAGTCGCCCGTCAAGTGATATATGTAGTTACAATTTGCCGCCAGCAAGCCCCCATTTCTAAAATGCATGTTATAATAGTTTATCCTCCTTTCCCCGTCCATTTAGAATTCTCATGCCGCCATATAAAATGCAGCCGTCAGCTTCTCACTTTTCGGTCCACTCATGCTCTGCACTCCCAGATATCCCAACGTCCACCCTCAACTCTCTTTCTAGCGACGGATGGAAAGAGGGTGCGGATGAAAGGGACACACGAAGGGTGGACTTAGCATATTATATATAATTACTATATTTCTAAATTGTAATTGCTGGTCATTCCCCACAGCGCTTGGGTTCGTTTTATGAGATGGTGAGCGATCGATTGTGCTTCTTCAGAACCCCTAAATTATACAAAGCACAATCAACGGCGGCCCCTAACCATCGAGCGATGATGCTAGTTGGCCAATATTTTGGCGGAGAATAGTAAAATAATTCGATCATTTTTTATTCTATGCTGTAAAGCCTTTCTCAAAATGATAATATGTCTAAGCATCCACGTCCAGTGCCAATACTTCCATTGCCAGCTCCCCATTGTCCTCCAACGTGGCCACAAACCAGCCTCCTCTATCAGAGTCCGCTGCCGTCATCCCTACAATTCCTCCGCTCAGATACGTCTGTGGAGCCTGAAGGGGAGCAACACCTGATGCCGGTTACCCACGACTTCGTTTTCTTAGTTGGAGGAAGCAGCCCCAACGCAACTACTACCTGCGATAACCTACTAGAAGTTATCGCCCTAGTCTGGGACATGGAGAGGATGTGGTTAGACTTATTCAGGCCATCGCAAGATTCCCTTCTTGCCTAGGCGCAACCGGAGACAGCGCCCTCGTGTGTCGGCAGGAGAGCAAGGAGATACAACTTCCGGATGAATGGGGGTTCCCAAGCCTTCCATCCAGGGTTTCGAATTCTTGGTGAGTGGCAGCTGCCGTACACAGAGAGTTATGGCAGGCAGAGACGGCAGCAATCATCTGTTTCATCTCCCATTAACAGCCGTTCTCCACCGTCTGTGAACTAGCAGGCCGGCCTTCCTTCTAGCGACGGATGAAAAGGGGGTGCGTATAAAACCGACGACGTATATATAAGGAAAAGGGGGAGAAGGATTGGTGGCGAGACGTATCATATAATAGATTATTATCATATTTCTAAATTACACCTAGCGGTCATTTCCTCTACAGCGCTTGGATCCGTTCGTCGGTGGTGTACCGTGGGATTTAGGGGTTCTAAAGAATAGTCACGGCAGCCCCTAACTGATGACGCCGACTGGGGAAAATTACATGCATTATATAACTAATTGATTCTTATCCTATGAAGTCTCCCCAGAAGATGCAGTCCAAGTATCCTCGTCCGGCGCCGGTACCCCCTTCAAAACTTCCATTGTCAACTCCCCTAGTCCTCTAACATCTCCACGAACCAGTCCTCCTCAATTCGTTTGTGGGATAGCATGCTGTGGCATTCAGGGGCTTCTACGAGACACATTCACAGCAGCCCTAACTCTTTCAAGACTATTGACTGATAATGCCGGCGAGCCCCGGAACATATAAAGGAAGCTGGAGGAAGTGTGGTCTAAAGAGGAAAGGTAAGACATGCGAATTGATGCGGTATATGAGGGTAGAAAGTGTAGTATATGGAGTAGGCGCATTATATATTGAAATAATTTAATTGATTTTTACTCTATGCTGTAAATCCACCCGAAGATGCAGTCCAAGTATCCACGTCCAGTAAGTCATCCTTGGTTTCGTTTTTGACTCCATTCGCTTGGCATCATCATCATCAGAATCAAGGCTGTAGTCAGTTACTTTCGATAAAAGTATATTTGCCAGGTTTGGGATCTTTTCTTCGGTCTGCCCACCCAAGGCCGGATTTGTCTTTTAACTTATTCCCTTGATTTTCCAGCGTCGCCGTGGTCTCAACAACGGCCTTCTGTTATAGCCGACAAGAACAGAGTCCCTGCCTCGCCTGAGAAAAGTACATAGAAATTATAGGAGAGTTATGGTAGGGAGAGGGTTTCATGCATATCGTGGATATGGTGCCGTTAATGTCCACTTTTCACCGTCTATGCCATCTGCGCCGTCTGCGCTATCTGGCAGGCCGGCTTTCTTTCTGGCGATGAAAGGAATGGGGGGAAACCGGCAAACGTAGTATATTATAAATTATTTTTATGTATATAAATTGTAATGAATGCCAGAACCCCTATTGCCGCTGTACAAACTCGTCCATCTGCCGTGTCTGCCGTTGACGTCTATTCCGCGAGCCAAATGGCAAAGGATGCCGGACATGGATATTACATGGATCAGTTCCAGAATGGGGACCAGCAGAACGCGCTGAGATGGAATAAATCCCGCTATGGATGCATCTGAGAGGCCTAGTGATCAACATCGATGAGTTGACGAATTGCAATTTATTTTGTTTCTATTTCGAAAAGTCCTACTGTCTCTTGCTCCTTCACCTCGAAACAGGAACAGTGTTACATATACGTGGGCTGGGACACCTCACACCATCAATTAGTGATATAAAGATATATTTCACGCACCCACCTGCAGGTAAGTAACATAGACTTGTAATATATCGGAGTATATATATTGTATCTTGTCACACATAGCTGAGACACAAATGACTATCTTCGTGGCTTACATTTGAGTAGAGAGTCGCCTGAGGGTTACTCTGGAGATCTTTCCGTTCATACACTAGGCATCGTCCGTAAGAAGTAGGATATGGACTCGGAGAAGAGTTGCGAATTTGAGGCAGTGATGGTTGGGAAGCAGAGTAATGGGCATCGTTGATGGAAATTAAAAGCAGAAATTACGAACTACGGCTATTACTGGATCGTTTAGAATAGCTCGCTCCATCAAGTAGTGGTATAGCCTCTTTATTACATCCAGCGAAGGTGGCAAATAATGAAAACCCATACCTCTTTCTACTGTCCTCCTTGATTCTCTACCTTGCCCTCGCCCTTCCCTTTCCCTATTTCCGGCCTCATTTCAATTGAATGCATCGAAGCGCGCCGCCTCGGTCTCGTCCTGCGCACAGTACTTGACGGTCCACTCCCACAAATCATCCCACTTCTTCTCGTCGTAGCTCTGGGGGCTGGATTTTATCTCCTTCTCGCCCTCAAAGTACTTGCCCGAGACTCCAGCCAGTTTATCTGAAATGGCGCATCGGGCAAGCAACGCACCAGACTCGCTCGGCTTGTGGATATTCGGAGTGAACAATACCTTGAGAACCGGCGTCATCTTGGGCATGACATTGTGCCAAGCAAAGCGAAAGACGGGGCCGTACTCGCCCGCCAGTCCCGAGCCCGGCATGAGACCTGGATCGAATGCGTTGACGGTGAGTCCGCGCTCCGTGACTCGCTCGTGGAGACGCTGGTGCAATGCATATGTCCACATGATGTTGGCGAGCTTGCTGTTTGTATAATGCTGGGTGCCCGCCTTCTTGGCAATGGCAGGTGGAGGGTGAGCTAGTTGCTCGGCCGATACGTAGTTTGCATCCGGCAAGCCGCTCTTCATGGCCGGATCGTGAGTGCCGCTGGAGGTAACGACAATACGGGCGTTGGGGGCGAGATGGGGAACCAGAAGATGGAACAGGAGGGCGTGGCCGACATGGCTAATGGCAAAGGTAGATTCGATGCCCTCGGGGGTCAGGACCACCTCATTTGGGAATTGTAGGGCAGCGTTAAGGAGGAGTGCTTGGATTGGAGGGTGGCTTTTGGAGGACCATTCTGTTGCAAAAGCGCGAACCTTCTTGGTATCCGATAAGTCAAGGGGCAGAAAGATGGTATTGGTTTGCTTGAGCGTCTTGTTGATGGATTCGGCGGCATGTTCGCGATCCGATCTGGAGCAGACGACCACAAGCCAGTCAGGATGTTGACGGGCGATTTCGAGCGCCGCATAATACCCCAGGTTGATGGTACCGCCAGTTATAATGGCGGAACGAGTAGGTGCCGCCATGTTGAGGGTAGTGAAAGCCTAAAGCCCTAAAGCAAGACCCGGTTCAATTGACATGAAAGAGCCCAAAGGAGGCGTATGTCGGTTTATGGACGGATGTCTGATGGCCAAATAAGAAGATTGTCTAGATGTGAAAGTCTAGAGAGCTCAGAGAATACTTGGGGCTACCACTAAGCCTCCGTAGGTAAGTATAACGCGTCTCTATGGCATATATAACAGAGTCTCGGACGTAAGGTAGCCCCCGAGTGCCCGATGGCCCATGGGATTATTGGTTTCTTTAGGGTCACCCTCCCTCATTCTTGGGACCCAGCACCCCTGGCAGATTCCATTGGCTCTTGCCAATGCGGCTTTTTAGAGTGCATGAAGTAAGAGTTGGACCACTACGTCACTTATAAGCTGCCTATGGGCTTCACACAAGACTACACGCAGCCTCTTCCTACCTAATAGGTACAGTACGTCGCCAAAAGTATTCGTACAGGTCTGTGCTCAAATTGCAGTAAACGAGTGTCTTTGTGTATGGGAAAAAGCCAGGCTAACACTACTCGAACCTGCTATAATCAGGAGGGGCACCAAAGGAGAGCATGACTGGAATTGTTTCTCAACCTTACGCGCATGTTGGGGCTTACTGTTCCGTCGTAGCGTAGCGCCTTGATCCTGTGAAACCTCTGCATCCCATTACATTGGACTCCGAGTTTTTGCGCATATTCTCATCTAACGACTACGATGACAAGCCCGCTCCCCTAAGCATCACTCAACTCTTAATTCTGCAGAAATTTATGCATTCACCATATCACGCCCTTCGTCAATAGTCGATCTGCCGCCATGTACCAGGAGGCAAGCAGTCTTTGACCTGCCCATTAAACACAAGGAGCACATCGAGCTCCTAATGACGAAGTATCACATGGCAATCTCTTCCAAGGGTGATGAGGCAAAAGGGAAGGATCCAAAGAAAGATGGCGGAGGCCGGCTTGGTCTGGCGATTCAGGCCCTGATGCTGTCATCATATTATGCTGTTGTTACCGGTTCTCTTGCTACCGATCGTCTTTCTTGTCACCGGTCCTATTGCTACCAGTTCTCTTTCTTGCTAATATCTGCAATCGTTCCCTGCCTAAAGACCTGAAGTTAAGATTGAATGAATAGTCTGATATTGTCGTTGTATCTATCTATTCCTATGTATGGTTTTATTCCCCTTATATTTGTCAAAAGCACAGGGAAGTGAGCTGTACAAGACCTCGAGGTACTTACAGTATCAATTCCTACCTATGTAGACCCCTTTTTTAGACATTTGGGCTTTACGGGTATCATCTTCAGATCGCCTGGACGTTCATCCCCCCCTTCTGGAGATAACAGGGCTGATGGCTTGTTCGTGGACATATCCGGCCCCAATTGAGACCCTCGAAAACTCTGTCTCAAATGACGACGTCAGCAGGCTTTAATTCAGTTGGAAAAATGCCATGATGCTCCGCCAGCCAACAATCCGTGGGCCTTCGTGGGCCTCATCCTTCTGCGACTTCTAGATCCCGTTCGAGTTAGACCACACATGGCGGGCACAGATGACGGCCCGCACCGATCACCGATTGGACACGGTGACGCTATTCCCATTGAGGCTGTGCGGATGGTCTGGACGGGGTTGGGGTACGTACCCACGCACGTCCAATCGCCGTACTTGATGCTTTGACCCTCTCCAACTCTCACCCATTTAGCCAAGAGATGGACCCTGCACCACCCACTAATGCTTGAAGATGGGAGTAGGGGCTTCCCCCAGGGTCAGGATGGAACCCTCAGATCATCCAGCACACATATACCCATGCGGTCCGCGACAGCCGGCCTCGACCTCACTCAGCAGGACAACTCACTAAACCTCACTAAACCTCACTAAACCTCGCGACCCCGCCGGCGACCTGCTCGGATGGCGATATAAGCTGTCACCCCGCCGCTCACGACGAATGTAGCATCTTCTAGGATCGCCGACGACGCATCTCACCATGCGGCGCATCAATCTCCGGCGCGCCGCCGTGATTCTCGGTCTCCTCGCTCCCATATCAGCCATTCTCGTCGCGCCCGATTCCGACTGCGCCATCAGCTGTGGGAATGTCCTCGACGCGACTACGCCTGCCGATGTCGCATGTGGAGATAAGAAGTTCGGCAGCGGGGCGGGCCAGACCTTCAAGGCATGCGTGGAGTGCGAGCTAAAGAGCACGTATGTCGATCCGACGGGCCTATCCGATTTGACTGCTGTGATATGTATGTCCCCCTTATAGCCTCTGTTATTATTGTGCGCGATGCTGACGCCGACGCGACAGATAACCTGCGGTACGCGGCCGACTACTGCATATTCAACGACTCGAAGATCGCATCCACGCCATGCATCACCACCTCCGCCTGCGAACCTTTCCTCGACTCCCTAACATACCATAACAACATCGCTCCATCTGGCGCAACCGACTACGGCTACTGTAATTCCTGGGATGACGGAGACATCTCGAGATGCCAGAACTGTATCGAAGCCCTGGAAGAGGAAGAATACCTCGTTAATTGTAACCCCCCCCAAACCCCCACCAGAGCCCGGCTAACACCTCGCTCCCAGTCATGACCATCATCAGCGCAAGCTGTCAGCAGAAACCTGGAAAAGGTGCTCTCATCGGTGTAGAAGGCGACCCCTTCTCCGGCACACGCGTGGAAATCACCAAGCCCTACTCCTCCGCGGACATAATCGCATCCTCATTCAACCCGTCCTCCGGCCCCCTCGATCTGGGCGCTAAAATCGGTATCGCCGTGGGTGGCTTCCTTCTCATCCTCATCGTCCTCGGGACCTGCATAGTCTGGCGCGGCCGTCGGCGCCGTCGCGCCATACTCGCCAACTACGCTGCGTCCCCTGCCATGGCGCAGGCCCCGCGCTGGAAGGGGACGGACGACAGCCCCCAGAGCATTAGCAGCGGCGCATTCATGACCAAGGCCTCGAATTACCAGTGGCCCGCACAGGCCACCGATGACAGCCCCGCCAGCGCGGTCAGTAGAGGAGGAGCGGGTTTCAGTCCGTATGTGAGCCAGCATGCGAGCCCGAATGGTCCAGCGCCTGGAGGCGCGGAGTTTCCGCACGTCCCCATACCAGCGCCGTACAGGCGAGAGAGTATCGGGAGTTTGCGCCCTCCAGGAGAGTTGATCGAGATGAGTCCTCTAGGGGAGGGGGAAAGAGAGAGGTATGAGAGGGAAGCAGGGGCGGTAGGATTCGTGCACGCTCCTGCGCCGACTATACGGCAGCCTAGTGGGAGACGATAATGGAACGAAGGGGGTGGCGATTGTGACTGCCGGAATAAGGGGGATTGACATGGATGGGGTCTGGGCGTAAATGTTTGCTGTCTCGTCTGCCCCTGCTTGATAGCCGATGTGACTGTGGCTGGCTTTGCGAATATTGATACCACATAAGATACTAAACCACTACCGCTACCTTGCTTTCCCATCGTCCAATCCCACCTGCATTCCATGTCTCGCGCCAGCGCCCCCCCGCAGCCGCGCCCGCTTATCAATGCCGCGCTGCACTCGAGCTTGCGTCTTATCACAGGCGCGGCCCCCGCGGGAGTCACTCTGCACGATGGATGCCCCGATGGGGTAGGTGGATGCGTGCGCAAGTCTTTCCTCATCTGTCATAAGTAGACTTGCAAGATGGGTCACGTTGGTCGGGTAGCTAACGGTTGAGGGCGGCACCAACATGTTGGTTTTCTCGGGGTGGGGCACCGGACGGGCAATGGAGGCGGTGGACGGTGTGCGCGAGAAGTAGGGGTGGGAGGAGGGGGCTAGGCTAAGGGCGAGTTGTTGGTGGTGGGGAGGTGGATTGATAGAATTCATAGTAGGAGGGTGGCTTGAGGGGCATTGTTGTGATCGGCGGTATGTTTGGATTCGGTGGCCTGTTTAGATTGGCGGAGAGTTCAGAGTGGCAGCGTACTTGGAGAATGCTTCGAAATCAATGAGCATTCATCCAAGCGCGCCCGTATATTAAACAGGCCTATAGCACATCCGGTGGACTGGTCTGTACCTCCAATCCTAGTCATTCGCCGAGAACGCGCATGCCCGCATCTTGTTCATTTTGTCCCCGCCTCCACATACCTTGCGGGACGAAACTCCACACTTGTGTTGGATTATCTTCACCACTGTTGGCGGCGGTCTACCCGTATTGCTGTGCTTATGCCCCCAAACCTTGTCTGGACTCGAACTCTGCGTTTAGACCCCACGACAAGAGAGGAACGTGAGAACGCTGGCAGCTTCTTGTTGGCTGGCTCTTCCGACGCTAGGGCGCTTGTTCCAGTGGAGCGCGCGGCCGTGCGTTAGTGTGAGACAGCGATGCTACCCTTCCAAGAGACGCGGCAGTCGGTGATTTTCGAGAGTTACACTCCAGCTGGGGGGCTCCCCCGATGTGTCAGTCGGAGGGGAACCCCGACCATTCGCGCACACACACGTCAGGAATTGGACAAATCGGAGATGAGAGGTATCACCAACAAAATAGAGTGCTCTGTGGAAATGGGAGGGGGACGCGAAGCAAGGAGGGTAACCCTAGCAAGGCTGGGAATGGAAAGGCTTGAGGTGATTGGAACTGTGGAACCTGCATATCAATGAGATTTACCCGTGTCACCGGGCGATGCCGCAGCTGTGGACCCCGCTACACCGGCCCCTTTACCTTCTCGTAGACCCTTGATTTCCACCAGTTCTCGGCCTCAACCTCGCGTTACGCAGCGGCTGTGTAATTGTTTGTGCTCCATACGTGTCCTGTGCCTTGATACTAGCGCAGCTCTTTGGGCTCGGTTGCTTGGAGCCAGCGCCGTTAGAACACAACAGCTATCGACGTACGTAGTTAGCAGTGTACTAGTTGAGTAGTGTGCGCGGGGAGATGATTATCACTACACTGTGCAGCTCTCGTACAAGTTCAAAAACATATAGTGCTACGCGACACCACAACTACAGCACATCACTCTCGGCCGAATTTCCTTTGCCAAATCATATGTTGAGTTGCGTTCCAGTAAACCACTACCAGCGCCTAATGACTGCCGCTCATTGGCCTCTGTCAGGGATTGTCACTGGTGTCCGCCCCTAGGAAATCCACCTACCCTAGCCGGATAGTGGCGTTTGATCTGATCTGTCGACTCGCCCATTTCTCATCGACTTTCGTTACACTGCATCGGAAATCCTCGACATAGTGAAAGTAGTGAGATTAGTGACACTTGGCAGCTCAATTTCCCATGAGAAGTCGAGAAGGGGCCGGAATATAGTGATCGACAGACAGGAGGATAAGTTTGCTTTCTTTCGTGTGTCATCGATCGATTCAATGATCATCACGTAAATGATATGTGCTCTCTTGTGAGATGGCCTTGCTTGTACAACCTCAGCTCAACTCAGCTTTCGGTTCTCAGTCTTTCATTCGCGAGTGACAAATCACCAGCACAGAACATCGCTTGCATGATTGGCTTACAGCCATTCAACGTATCCATCTTGAGGGCTGCACAGGGTTTAAGGAACGCGCATAGCCTTCCCGCAGGGGGGGTACTTTTGCCGCGCCGCCGACGACATTCAGGCTGCAGCGAGAGTCCGATGAGAGTGTATGCGGTACCACCATCTCAATTCTCCATATGCGGCCATGACTGACCCTCCTGCGCCTTTCGTTTGCCACTTCCCGGAAGGAGAGGCAGCAACGGGGCTAGGCTGTCTAGTGCTAGAATCTGCCGTATGCGCTGCACTGCATACTCCCCGTTAGGCTGCCCGGATGCGGATGGACATTGTCGTACATGCCGAGCATGGCCGCGGGTGGATGTTGGATGTTTGGTGGTGACCGAAAGGCTGCTTAAGTATCGCATGTGGGACGTTGGTGGATGTGAAATACATCCTCAGCCCTCTGGCACCTTTTGCTCTCGAATATATATCGTGTGTTGCCGGCGAGATATGGAAAGAGGCTTTGAAACAGAGTAGTGAAGTTCTCTGGATCCTGATGAGCTTCTGCACTGCTTGTGGCTAGGTGGATTGGAATGAGAGGTTAGTCCTTCCAAATGTTTTAAGTTGCGAGGCAAGCTTTATGATACCTCATCTGCTACCATCCACTTCCTCCCACGCATCGTTGGAACTATTTAAGGTTCATGGCATCCTCTCAAAGTCCAACAAACTAACATCTCATCGCAGCCTCGTCAAGCGCCTTGCTATGAGAGGTTCCACCTCAACCAACATCGACCTCGACGCCACCGAAATACCCCCAAAATTGCCACAGCTTTGCTCCAAACTTAATCCGCCAAGATGTGTCTTTGGTGGCGTAACCGTGAGCCCATCGAAAGCTCTTTCGATCCCCGTTTCGGCTCTGCCGCCATAACTGCCCCAACCTCGGGAGCGTTCACCGATCCCTCCACGGCCCCTCCTCTTACCGTTGCCATCCTCCCCGCCGGCACTGCCGACCAACCGCCCCCATCATCTCCCATGTCCGCCATATCTCATCTCCCAAAATTCTCCAACGCAAAACCAGCCTCTCTAAATCTCACCCGCTCGAACAGAAGCAGCGAGGCGCCGTCCATTCCACAACCACTCACCTCGAAATCCGCTCAGTCACATCATTCCCACCACTCCCACCACTCTCTCTCCACCAGCACCCAATTCTCCAGCTACAACTCCACTCCCTCCTCTCCCGCCTCCCAGCTCCAGCCCTCCCCACAATGGCCCAAAACTTCCCCCGGAATGGGACGACCAACCAGTCCCGTGCCCGTTCACCAGGCCTACATACCCGCCGACCAGCTCAGCATCGGCAGCAAGCTGAGCCCAGGCTTCTCCGCCAGTAGCGCACCAACACCTACCACAAACGGTCCACGGACAGGCAACTCTGCCACAACAACCGTGTCAAATGGGTGGGGTAGCGCTCAGCCCTCGCCGACGAACATGTACACCTCATCCATGCCACCCACGCCTGCATCCTCCCCGCCCATGCCACAGCTGGCAGAGATGCACGGCCAGTCCCCGAAATTCCCACAGCCGGTGCAGAGCATAATTCTGCCCCCGGTGGACCAACAGCAGCAACAGCAACCTCGTCAGTCCATGCAGCGCCTCTTTGGCATTCAGGGCACGCAGGCAAGCCACCCGCAGAGCAAGACGACGAGGACGAGCAGGATTACGCTTCCGAGTCTGAAGCTTGGGGCAGCGCCGAAGCGAAGACCGGCGAAGACGTGGGAGGAGAGGTCGCCTGATAGTGACATTGAGCAGTGGCCAGGGAGTATGTGAATGCCTTGTGTTGTAGTTGGCTCGAACGGGCTTGACTAGAGAGTTGGCTGGAGATAGTGGGGGTGAAGTTTGAGCTATTCGGAGTGGGAAGGGTAAATTTTATTGGCTGTGCTAGAATGGGGGACAAGTTGGTTGGGGTGACCATGTTGTTGGAGATTTCGTGAAGGGAGAGCCTGCTGAGCGCAGAAAGAACCTTCCACTAAGTAAAGAGTATGCTCCGCCCACTGTGAGGCGTGAGAATGCGAGATGTATGAGCCCAACGTAACCACATAATAATTGATTGGGTTCCTTTAAATTGTGATGCCGCTGGTATAAAACTTGATGGCCATCGGCGCCCATTACGCCCTGTTAGACCGAAGCCAACATGAAGGCACCAGCAGCATATCAGCCTCAAGACCACGGTAACATGTTAGAATCCTTAACTGAGAACATTCAGGCTGGCTACTTATAGCTATAGCAGAGAAAATTCCCTCTTTGTTTTCTCTTCTAGATCTTCAGACTCTTATCACCTTTACAAATTACACCTTGCTCTTCGATCCTGCTCCGCGCCCTATTCCAGACAAAACTCGCTATTCTTCACAAATCATCATTCTATATAGATAGTGCGAATAGTTAGTGAATGTTATACCCCTAGATTGCTACATAGATGTGGCGAAGTTTCAGTGCTTGAGTTTTGGTGTTACCACCTGTGGATATTTTATTCCTTTTATAAACACAGATTGATCTGTGAAAGTTCAACCCTTTTGACAGTGCTGGGGGTGGTGAATACAGAGCAGGAAGGCACAAAGGGTCATATCAACATCATAATCACAATAATATGTTGGAAAGAACAACTTGGAAGCTCTTGGCCACAGGTATAACAATGCTGCATTAGGGCACCGGAGGTTAACGTGTTAATTTGTAGGGTTATTAACCTGGTGCATACAATCATGCCCTGGTATTAAAGCGGAGAAGGTTGTGAAGGTGAAGCTGCGACCTTGGTGGATTTCTTGTTTATATTGTGTAAACTTCACTCAACTTTGGTTCATTACAAGACAACTCGCGACCTTGGTGGGTTTCTTGTTTACATCAACTTCGGTTCACTACAAGACAACTCGCGACCTTGGTGGGTTTCTTGTTTCCATCGTGTAAACTTCACTCAACTTTGGTTTATTACGAGACAACTCGTCCGTTCCTTCCCTCGCGCGTATATCAAGACTCTGATAAGCTTGCCCCGGCGCCAACAACATGGTATGTTCACCAGGGAAGCATATGCAGTAACGAGGCTAATCACCAGAGTACAGGCGGAAGTTAATGCAACAAAGCATATCCCCCGCAATACGCCCGTACGCGTGTTCTTCGACATCACTACAAGCTCCCTCGAAAGCGGAGACATGTTCAAAGAAGTCCGCGATCTTATGGATGAAGCCCTTCCTGTCATTTTCAAGGACCCCGCTGCCGAGACCGATGTCCCAGTGGATGTCAACCTCCTGTCCATCGAGATCAGAAATGAACACACTTTTGCTATTCTCGATGCTCACCACGATGCCTACGACTTCCTCACCGCCCACGAGAGGCAAAACAACCAGCTCCCTGTGTACCGCGTGTCACTCAGGAAGCGTGGCTTGCCATTGTTCAGAAGATACCCCCCCCTCGACGGACCAATCAATGTGATAGTATCCGAGTTGCATAGGTTGAATGGGTATGAGGTGCAGCCACCTTATATTCGAGACTATATACTTGGGCCAGCTATCTATACTAATCCAAGGAGCTTGGAGATGGCGGCGCCTAAAGTGGAAGTGAGCAAAGAGGCAGAAGAGGAAGAAGTTGAGGGAAAAGTGACAGAAGAGAAAGAAGCCGCAAAGGAAGTGTCGAACGAGGCAGCTTGAGGCGAGATGCAACACAAATGAATTGTCAAGGAGCGAGATGTATCATGGGAAAGGAACAAGCAGTCTAAAAAGCCAAGTGGTTACTACTAACTCATGAATGGCGAGGAGGATTGTCCAACAACGAGAATTGCGCCTTTATTAACGCTGGTAGATGATGGTTACTGATACGTCCTACTATAATACCCCTTGAGCGTTGCGTGGAGATGGCAAAGTTTCAGCACTTGAGTTGTGGTGTTATCATCCGTGGCTATTTTAATTCCTTCTTTAGAGCCGTACCTGGGTTCTACAAAGAATTTGCACGGTTACAATCCACATGAAAATGTACCTTTATGGTCTACGCTCTTGCCAACACTACATGATATTGTGACTTTACATTGCAACCAATAAATGCCATAACCCCTCAAAGGGCACTCAATTCCAGCTACGGAAGGGCCACATTAATTCCTCCATCCCCCTCCCCTAATTTTCAAACCTACAAATGCCTAACCCAAGCGCCAAAACGCCATAATTACAAAATCCATCCACCCATCCCAACAAATCAATCATCACATCTTCCCCGGCCACTGCTCCACACTATCCGCCGCACTCAACGGACTCGCCGCATCCTTCCGCACAGCATCCTGCCCTCTAAACTCAAACGGCCTCCTCTCCCCCTCAAACCCATCATCGCGTAACCGCGTCCTCGACTCACTCCTCTCCCTCCTCGGACGACTCCCGCTCCTTCTCCTCCCCCTATCCTGCCTCACGCCCTCCTCAGCACCATCGCCCTCCTCCCCATTCCCAGAGCGCGGCAACAACCGCGCTGCTAGCTCGCGCAAACTCGCGTTCCGGGATAAAGGCACGGGACCATCAGATTGCACAGCACTGATAGGCACAGATGCCGGCACGGGGACGGTGTTGGTGTTGGAAGTGGAGATTCCAAGGCCGATAAACGAGCGCATGTCCATGGTGTCGCGGCGGGGCGCCGGGATTGGCATCGCAATGATGGGGACGGTTTGTTTTTGGAGGCGCTGGAGGGGTGGTTGGGGGAGAGGTTGTGTGGGGGGTGGTGCGACGCGGGGGGCGTAGTCACGGGGATTGTAGGTGGGGAGGGGAATGGGGGGTCTGTGGTTGTGGAGGGCAGTTGGATAGGCGGGTGGGGAGGTGGCGGAAGGGGGAGAAAAAGTGGTTGATGTTGAGAGAATGGACGAGGCACGGCCAGGGCGGTTGAAGTGCATGTAGGTGGAAGATGAAGAGCGGGGGTTGTAGGGTGCTTGAGTAGGCTGAGTTGGTGCCGAGGGGCGTTGGGCGGCGGCGATGACAGAGTTCATGCGGAGAGGGTTCGGCGGACCCGCTGGGGCCGATGCTGGTTCTGGGGCCTGTGTTGGCAATGGGGTGATAGAACGCATGCCTACAGGCGCAGCGGCTAGAGTCAGCGGTTCTGGTGACCCGACTAAACTTGATCTGCCAGATGATATACTCGAAAACTTTGTGTAAGCGCTGGCTGGTGGGCTTGCACTGCGGTTAACCCCATCTAGAGCAATATTCTGATCGTTCCAGGCTTCAGAAACTGGCTCGGCTTTATAGTTCGAGTACGGCGCGGGAATAGGCTCGGATTTGTACGAGTAGGCGCCTTCCGTAGGAGGGCTGATGCCGCTCGAGCCATGGCGAGGGTCGTAATGGGTATTCAGCTTGGGGGAATTGCGGGCACGACGGCGGCATTTGAAGAGATAGATTAGCACAGCAGAGGCAATGATGATGGCGACAAGCACACAGCCAACTGCAATTCCAGCTTTAGCGCCGGTGCTAAGGCCATTAGAGGAAGTGGAAGACTCCTCGGCGGGGTTGAAGGGGGTTGAGGTGATGTTGACAGGGAAGTCGGAGAAGACGGAACCGTCAAGATTGATGAGCGATGATGGTGATGGGTGGTGGTTGCACCCAGCTTCGAGGGCAGTGAGGACTAATGTTGTCAGTTGTGCAAAATGGATGCGATTTCGAATGAACTACTAACAGTTTGATACATAGGTATATCCTACCATGTGCTTCATGCATGTGTAGCAGATCGGCTTCAAGTGTGCAAAGCCTCGATCGTCCGCAGTGCAGTAATCGAATATATCTCCTGCCGCCACGCTTTCATTCCCTGCATTGAGTGATTTGGAAAGCGGGTTACACGTCGTATCGACCATGCAAGGGCCGTCCAAAGTATCGGCGTTGTTGATTCCAAAAAGACACCCTACCCCAAAATTAGCAAACGAAAATAATAGACGGCATTCCTGTACTCACAGTCAGAGGCGTATCTCAAATTATAGATGAACCACATTTGGTCATTATCAGCATCGGTGCCAAAGCTGCTTGCTTGCAGGCAGTCCAGACATTCCTCGAACTGCTGTCCTTTCTTAGAAGTGTAGTCATCGTCGTTACATACGATGTCTCCCTCGTGCGTCCCTGAAAGTGTCTGATCTGAGGTGGAGCCGCCACTGACACACACGGTGGTGCATGGCGAGTTGGGCGTTACTCGTAAGGCAGATGCGATGGTAGCGGTGAAGAGAAGAAGTATGAATCCGGCTCTAAAGAATGGCAAGGCCATCTCAGCAAAGAGATAGGGCGAGGTTCATATGAGGCTCCAAGCAAAGCAATTCGCCAAAGGGAAACTGCGGCCAATATAGAAGAAGCTGAGTATCGATGCCGGCGTCGTCCTCGTGAGGAGGTGAGAGAAGAAGCAATAGAAGAGAAAGAAAGCTAGGTTCCTTCAATGTAAGTCCCAACACCAGTGGTCCTGCACGGCTCTCGAAGAAAGGAAACCTCAATGCCTGATAGCCATCAAATATGCAAAAGGAAACAAAGCCAAAGGAAACAGCAGAGCTACGAACTATATCTCAGCTCACGCACCTACCACGCTGCCCCAGGGCTACCCGCAGGCCCACGAACAACATCCACACCACCTACCTTATGTGAGGACCCCCGTCAGGGTCTCCCATTGGCAGGCCGTCGTCCAGCAAGGCGTCTTTGTGCTGGATATGGAGACAGCTGGTCTAGTCCCCGTCGAAGGCTGGAAAGGAAGCCATTTATCGCTCATTGCTGTTTCGTGGCATACGCCACCTCCAATAGCGGACGCTGTATGCATTGGCCTGGATATAGGCGCCGTGGGCCGCAGGTGTAGCGCCCTAGCGTGCTATGGGGGTCAGCGGTAGGCCTCCTCCTGTCATGTTATTGTGGTGGTGTTTATGATGTTAAAGCTGCAGGATAGTCCTTCGATATTTTTGGTACGGAGGGTGCATATATAGTGAGTATTCTGATTCCCCTCTTCAATGTGTCTTTCAGTAAACCATAACTTCACAATTGTCTCTTTGCTCACTTTCGTGTTCTTTTTGTTCATTACAAACGGAAGGTTCGACGTACATACTGTATCCATCCCCACCTGCACCAGATAGGTAGCTTCCCGCCCACGATCCTAAGCGAAACCACTCACTTTCCATCATAAGCGCTCAACCCAGCTCCCATGGTCATCTACACGCTCTCATTCGTCCACGACTTTAAACCTGTAAACGCTCTTCAGCGGAGACAATTTTCCAATATCAAATCAGGACCCACGTGAATGGGGGAATGCCGTACATAGTAAGCATTGGACCTGCCAACTTCCAGGATCAGCATTGCCAATAAACGATGAACTCCACCCGGAATTATTGCTGGGCTAAGGGCGCTTACGGAAACCCCTTCGTGAAATTGGGATTTGCCTGGCAGCTAGTGGGTGCCATTATTGAGGTTGTTGGGTCTCTCGTGGGTTAAGCGCGTCGAGGAGGAATGGAATAAGTGTTCTGTCGGTCTCCTGCTATTTGCCGCGGGTATTCGTGTCACGGATGGAGTCGCCAGCAAAACAACAGGTCGTATATTTGGATTCACTTTCTTACGCGCTTGTTGGATTTACTAAGTTCTGGGCTTGTTGGTTTGCTACGTTTTGGTCTTGTTGGGTTTGCCACGTTGCTCGTGGTGTTGGTGGTCTTCATTGACTTCCTATTATTGACCAGGGAAAGCGGTGATCAGTGAAGTCAATGAGGGCTTCATCGACTTCACATTAAGGCCAGGGAAAGCGGTGATCAATGAGGTCAATAACAACTTTACTGACTTTACATTACAGGCCAGGGAACAGGTGATCGCCAAATTCAATGAAGGCTTCATCAACTTCAAACTATAGACCAGGAAAAGCGATGATCACTGAGGTCAATGAGAAATTTGCTGGATAATAATGGCACAGCGTTTACTACCGAGGGTATTACGAGCCTGACTGGCTGCATCCTCCACACCCATTACTCCGTTATGAAACAAATCATAATATGACCCCTGGACACCAAAGAACCCCGGCCTTCAGCAGGCAAACCATTTCCATACCCAACATAATAATAACCCTCTTCTCTCTCCACCCCTCCTACTGCCACGCCCTCGGCGGCGGTGGAGGCATCGTCGGCGAAACCGTGAACCCCCTCGTCGCCGCCTCCATCGCCCATTCCTGGTGCAGCCTCTGGTCTTCCTGTTCCTTATCGACAGGCGTCCCCGCGCTCCTAACCTTCTCCATCTCATAGCCTTGCTGCTGCGGCCACTCCCATTGCTGCGGTGCGACCGCGTCCCTTGCGCTGACGGGGCTGTTATACTGACTCGAGTACGGCGAGAAGCCTGGCTTGTCGTTCAGATATGCGTTAGCGCTCATGGGACTCTCCTCCTGCACGCCGCTCATGTTCGACTCCCACTTCGTGGTTACGCGGGGCGCAGGCAGCACGCGATTCGTCGAGCCGAATCCGGTATACTCATCTGCGCGGCGCTGTCGTTCGGCGAGTCTGGCACGGCGCCGCCGCTTGCCGCAGCATACGATCGTGATGCCGATTAAAGCGAGTAGGACACAAAGACCGCCTATGGCGATGCCGATGCGGGTTCCGAGGGACATGATGGGGGAGTTGGACGTGGATTCGGAGTCGTTAGAGCTCGTAGCGACCGTGACCGTGACGTAGTCTGCGCCAAAGAGGGGTTTGTTGAGGTGAACGGGAGCGCCATTTTGGAGATTACAGCCTCCTACGATGGTCGTGAAGTCTAATGCGTGGTTAGTGCTGTATCTATCGTCACTAAGGTCAGGCTTACAGTTTGATAGGTATGTTTGGTCGCCTTGTTGGATGCATTTTGTGCATTTCGCTACCAGATCCCCCTGAGGCATGTTCGGGCAGTAATCGTATGTGCTAATATTGGGAGACAGGCCTTCGTATTGGAGATTACCCTGGAAAGGCTCACATGCCCGGCTTGTTAGGCACGGCTAGCAACGATCAGTATGTGCACTATGGGACTAAAGACTCGACAATAAGACTCACTGTATTCTGCACACTCGAGTTGCCCGGAAACCCCCACATGCAACTACTCATTGCATACCGAAGGTTATCTTCAAAATCGCAAGTCAGCACCGAGGCATTTACACCATGGAATGATAGGAAGAGGCTTACAGAGTACCCATTTCAGGTCTGTATCCCCCGTTTTGGAGTCCATCGCAGTGCTTGTCATTTGGCACGATACGCATTTCGAGAATGCCTGGCCTTTGTTCGTGTGCAAATCTGCCGCAGTGCAGAGGATATCAGAGCTCGTGGTCGACGTAACATCTCCGCATAGCGACGCACACGGCGACGAGGCAACTGCTCGTATGGCAGCGCTCTGTCCAACAAATCCAGCTGCCACTATCGCCGCCGACGGAATTAAAAGACGCATGGCTAAAATATCAAATGGGTATCTCAAATAGTAACGAGGGTATGAGTGGTATGGAATGGTATGCGGTACTGGTCCAGTAACGAGTGGGACTGGTAGTTCAACGTCTTATCTTGACCAGCAAGAGATGGGACAAAATGCCATACCTTGAGCATCAAGAAACGTAAGACAGACAGTATGAAGACAGACGAAGTTCTATATACCTACCCATCACCTACCCAGGAACCCCCCCCCCCCCCCCCC
>JPKC01000273.1:0-37098 GCA_000750925.1 Pseudogymnoascus sp. VKM F-4518 (FW-2643) | reverse complement strand
CCCTCCCCCCAAAGCCACCCATCCGTATCTCGCACAAGTGCAACACCAACCGTAGCGTAAACAGGAACCCGCCCACAAGATTCGGTCAATATCAATATCCACCATAACGGCACCCCGCGAAAATCAACGCGCATTGGCCAGCCCCGTCGGCCATCACACTCCTTTCTCATGCAGGGGACAATCGGTGCAACCTGCCCGATCGCAATCCCGGCCCGCGATTGGCTTGGCTTGAAGCTTGGCGGCCTCGATCACCATCAACCATGGGCATTCACACAATTGTGATAGTGACGAGCGACGCCGGCCCCAATCAGACCCATGAGGCGCATGAGGCGCACGAAAGCGACCGGAGGAGACACAACTCCCGTTGTGTAGTGGCCGGGCCTGCCATTGGGCCTGTATGTTTGCTTATGGCCCCCAACCGCCCGGGAAAATGTTACTGCTCACCTGTGCGACGGTGGCTGCGACACGCTCAATTGAGAAAGTCGGTGAATACGACTGCCGTGGACACAAACTCCTGTGAAATAAGTAGCCGCCGGTGTGAGACCTGTCGCTGTGCAACAGAGTGAATCGGGGTAAGATGCGCGTGTTGTGCCCTGTGGAAATGCGAGGTTAGTTGACAGACCCGCTAATACAAATCTGTAAATATAGGGACCCCAAATGTGCTGTACGTACCTCATGAATCCTCCAACCCTTTACTCGTAATCCACCTACCTTTTACACTGTATATACGATTACCAGCGATACCCCGGCAACTGTATTGAGGAGCTTTGCGATGACTGCTGGCTAGGGAGTAATTCTTGTATTTTATCGTTGGTGTGGGCCTTGGAGAGTTGGAGATGGCGGCCGTCAACTTTCATACCTCGCGGACGCCGTGGGCCATTGCGCTGACGGTGCTATTTCTGATATGGACCGTCAAGTTTCTGCAAGCACCGGCAGTAAGCAATGTATGAGCATTTGCCTATGCGATCTATAGAAGACGAAAGCTAACGATCGAGAAGTCACAACCTGCCAGTCCGATAGCAGCAGTAGGAAAAGAGGTACCGATAGCCAACCCCCCCATACCAAAACCGCCGTTGCCCTCGGAGGCGACAAACATCCAAGGAGGAGGGGCGCATATCGCAGCACCAAACTCCGAGAAGGAAGCTGCCGTTGAACAGTCGGCGAAAGCAAAAGAAGCCGCAGCAGCTTCCACCAAAGCTGCGACACCACAAGCTACGGCCGCGAAAGCTCCATCAGCCCCTCCCACCGATAGACCCTTGATTCTATACGCCTACAGCGAAACCCCGAACGCCCGCACAAACCTAATCTTCTTCCTGGCCCATGGCCTCCACCAGTCGGCCGACTTCGTGTTTGTCATGAATGGGGAGTCCAGCGCCACTTCTCTCATTCCCAATAAGTCGAATATCCGAATCGTGCAGCGCGAGAATGATTGCTATGACCTTGGCGCCTACGCCGAGGTTCTCACAAAGGACGATTTCTATAAATCCTATCAGAGGTATATTCTTATGAACGCTAGTATTAGGGGTCCGTTCTTGCCTGCGTGGGCGTCGGGATGCTGGAGCGATATGTATCTGGGGAAGATTACAGATAAAGTCAAGGTTCGTCAGCAGCTATCTACTTCTATCCCTTGCCTAGATATTCAGTCTGGCCAGCATATGCAGCTACACGTCCTTACCTAACGAGAGAGTCTCACTAACACCATCCAGCTCGTCGGCATGACAGGCAACTGCCAACCCATCTTCCACGTCCAATCCATGATCTGGGCCACCGACCGCACCGGCATCGAGCTCCTCCTCCATCCCCCCGCGGACCCCAAACTCCCCGCCGACAAACAAGAAGTCGGAATCAACTCGTGCTTCCATACCTGGGACACCGCCGTCCACGCCGAGGTCTACGCTACCCAGATTATCCTGTCGGCCGGCTACGAGGCGTCAGTCATGATGTCCGCCTTCCACGCCAAGAAGACGTTCGTCCAGGACTGCGATAAGGGCGGGAACGGTGACGCGCTGTGGAATGGAAAGTACTACGGCACGAATGTGCATCCGTATGAGACGGTGTTTATGAAGTCGAATCGCGATATCGACCCCATCCTCATGACGCGCCTGACAGAGTGGACGGATGGGGGTGGGTATAGTAGCTATGACCACTGCTGAGGAGTGGTTGTACGATGTATGTATATATATAATGGGTTTTAGCCGGAATTGGGACAAGGATGGCATTTATGAATGGCCAGGCGGCCTCATTGTATGATTTTTATGGTGGCAATCACGCTGCCACACATTAAGGGGGGAATTCGGCGCTTACAAAGTGGAGGAGAGCGAATAAGAGGTTGCCAAGCGACCTGATAGATCTAGAGAGTAATCAATTGTACTCGTATACCACAGGAGATGGCGGTGAAATCAATAAAAAGATTCAGGCATTGGAGAAAGCGTAACGAGCAGTTGTGACGGGAGAATGGAACTGTGATGTCGGGACGAAGCGCCAACTGCTTCATGAGGTAACACCAACAATATGAATTGTATGTACAGCTACACCTAATGATAATACCACTCCCAAATTCAGTACCGTACGCCAAACACTATGTCCCTCACTTCCTTGCAAACTTCGCCTTCGGGAACTCCAACGGCAACCGCAATCTAGCAAACTTGTGCTGCATAGCAGCCGCCTTGTCCAACCCCAGCCTCTTCTTCTCCCCCTCGTTCGCCGCCATGATCCTCGCACCAATCTCGGAAAAGTACGTCTGCATCTGCTTTGTCTCCAGTTTCAGATCCTCCCGCAGGTCGTACACGTCAACCTCGAAGTTGTCCACGATCAGCGCCAAGGCACACACATTCGTAATGAGCAGATCCATTTGGAACTTCGACATCATGCCGTGTTCCGAGAATTTGCGCTGGATGTTTCCCGCAACCGCTTCCGGAATGCCCGGCATGGCCTTGCGCAGTTCGTCCTTCTTCGGGAGCGCGCGCACGCCGCGACGAGGTGTGGTCGCACCGTAGAACTCGAGGATGGCGAGGAGGTAGCGCAGCACCTTGAGCTTCTGCACGCTCGAGGAGGCGAGTTGGATGCGGTCCGAGACGAATTTGGAGCTGGTGATGATCTGCTCCTTGGCCTTGACGGCGTCTTGCCACTCCTTCACGGGGATCACCTTCATGATCTCGGCGCCGACGAGTTCATCGATAGTGTAAACGTCCTTCGGGTTCTCGGCGTCTAGGTTTGCCCGTGGCCTGGGTTTCGATTCGTCTACTACCTTCTGGAGTTCGTCATTTGTGGCCATGCCTGCTGTGACTTCCGCCATGTTGCGAAGCATAGCTGCCGTGACGGCATCGTGCTTGACTGGTTCCGTATTGGCCAGTTCAGCAGCAGTTCTGGGTTTGGAGATGGCGTTCTCCGTAAGAGATGCAATAGCCTTCTTCGACTTCTTCGTTCCAAATGTTTGGCCGAGGTCGTTTCGCAAGTCTCTCACGTTCTATTCTTGTCAGTATTTGCATAGCGTAGTATCGTAAAGTAACATACCTTGTAATCTCCCTTCTCTGCAAACGCCTCCGGTGCGGCCTTCTGTGCTCTTACAATCCCTCTTACGGTCATTTTCCTCGACTCGATAACCTGCAGGCCACCCGTCGCTGGGTCATAGACACCGATGTAGTGTTTTAATAAGCTGTCTGATCCGCCCGCTTCTTCTTCCCTGCCAACATAATCGATTGCTGGGTGTTCTGAAGACTCAATTAAGAGTTCATTGGTGGCTATCGATCCGCTCTGGCCTGGCCGTTGAGGGGCATTGCTGCGGCGCTTGGTGTATGGTTTGAGAGCCAACGACTTGTCGAAAGCGAGGCCGGGAGTAGAGGCTAAATATTGTAAGCATTGTTCAGTATAATGATGGCATGAAGAGCTGGCCAAATTGTACAGCGACGAGAGAGAAAAATAATCTTTACATACCTACGATAGGCGCCCAATCGTCGGTATTTTGGACGACGGTTACTGTGACATCGGAGGCCACAGGAGTTTCTACAGCGACTTTTTTGCTCGATTTCTTTGAGCCATCTACATTTCTCTTGCGTTTCTTGGTAGGTTCCGACATTATGGCTGTGTTGCGGAAATATACTCGAGAACAGCCTCGTCGATACCTTTGCACTGCGATATGGGGTTCAACTTTTTTTTGTGCCAGGGCGGTGAGGCAAGCTTAGTTGGTGTCCAGCTCCCCCCCACGACCAAAGACCCTCGACCACACACACAACGTAGTTTACTGACGAGAAGGAATTGAACAGGAAATGCAACTCTACGAAGTTATTATATGCCCATTCAGTTCATTCAGTCCATTCAGCTATAGATTTGCAATTGATTTAATTAATGGCATAGAATTTACGTTTTCGCAGCCTTACTTTCACTTCGCTTGCACTTCGCTGTGTTTGTGATCATTCCATGACCGTATCATGACGTGCCCACAAACAGCGACCCAATTTACAGGTGAAGGGTTTCAAATACAATTATGTCACTGCAGTAGAATTCAGATTGAAGCAAAACTTCTTATTTCATTGGTTTTGTAGCATGTTTGAAATGAATGGCTTCCAGCATCGTAATCGGCCGCCTTATCACCACCACTCAAGTATGTATAAACATCATCTTGTACTCGACAGTGTGTTGACCAGATCCATTCTTCCACCGGCCTTTCCACCACATGCTGACAGTACGCGTCATCAAGCTGTCTTGTCCTAGAACACTCCGGTCCCCAATTGCACGAATAGTCCAAACGGTTGTTGCTGGAATGCTGGAATAGGATTTCGATGTCGATGCGGGAGATGGCGAAACTTTCAGATCATTTTGTCGTCGTGGGCGGACTCGCTGATAGCGCGGAGTCTGAGATCGAGTAGGCAAATTGTTTACTTGCTGCAGAGTTGTTAGAAGCTTGTTCATAGCTATAATCATCGGGAAACTTACGATCTGGCACGAGTCTTGCGGCGCTTACGCTTCAAGCGCCGAGTGCGCTTCTTTCTCCACTTAGCACGCACTGGAAGGAGCTGTTAGCATTGTAAATGAAGCGTTTGGGGTTGTAAAACATACTCTTGGTAGAATTATGCTATTGAAGTTGATGGTGAAGAAGGGAAGATGTTGTGGTGAGAAGCGAGGGTTGATAATTGAGTGTCTCGCTAGCGCCGAATTGACAAGCGATAGGTCTTGCCCTATTGTGGTTGCATCACGTGATGTGCGATGTCATAGTGGGCTTTCAAGCTCAATAGCTCAATAGCTTCCATGCGAGAAGTGACGAACAATAGCACCTATACCTACAGGTAAGGCTTCTTAGTCACTGAAAACTTCAATTGCCATATTATAGTACTTTTCTACATAAACTCTATTACAGTGTCGTCGCTTGAAAATACGAATTACAAGTCACGTGATACATCGACGTCATAATGAGCTATCAAACTCAATAGCGTCTATACGAGAACTGACGGACAATAGCCACTGTATCTACATGTAAGGCTTCTCAGTTACTGAAAACTTTAATTGCCATATTATAGTACCTTTCTACATAAACATTTTTACAGTGTCGGCGCTTGAATATACGAATTACAAGTCACGTGATGAAGCGACGTCATAATGAGCTATCAACTCAATAGCGTCTATACGAGAAGTAACGGACAATAGCTACTGTATCTACATAAAGGCCTCTTAGTGACTGTAAACTGCAACTGCTATGTTATAGTACTTTCTTACATAATCTCCTTTACAGTCTCGGAGCTTGAATATACTATTTTCAGGTCACATAATGAAGCAATGCCATATTGATGTCATAATATCTATTAAGCTCATTATAGTGTCTGTTCGAAGTGTAGCAGTCTATAGTAACTGTAGCTATAGGTAACGCTTTGAGTCACTATAAACAATGATTTGACACGTTCTGTTCCTTTCTCTATATAAGCTATAAGAGTGACTATTACAAGGTACGTAGCATGCAGTATTACTTTATTAGAGTATTGCTTTATAGTGTCTATGCGAGGAGTGGCAGTCTATAGCAACTATGGCTATAGATGAGGTTTGTAGTTACTATACACTATAATTGACATTTTCTGTGTCTATACAAGTAGTTGCAGTCCATAGCAACTATAGCTACAGATGAGGCTTTTAGTTACTATACACGATGATTGACATGTTCTGTGTCTATACGAGTAGTCGCAGTCCATAGCAACTATGGCTATAGATGAGGGTTTTAGTTACTATACACGATAATTGTCATTTTCTTTGTCTATACGAGTACTCGCAGTCTATAGCAACTATGGCTACATATGAGGCTTTTGGTCACCATAGACGATGATTGGCATGTTCAATTCCTTTCTTTATTTGAGCTCCGAGAGTGACTATTATGAGGCACGTGCTATACAATATCACTTTACTTGCGTAGCATTCCACAGTGTCTATATCTGCAGTGGCCGCGAATAGCAACTATATATACAGATCGGACTTATATTAACTGTACATTACGATTGTAGTAATATGATATTTTCCTCAAACAAGCTCATTCAGAATTTTTGGCTGTTCTTCGGTGTTCTGTGGTTGTTGCGTCGCTCGGCCCCACTTGATTTTAGCTTTCCGTAGCGTCGTTTCTCTGGAGCTTATCGTTTGTAGCGTCTCCAGGTTCCTGACAATCATCCCAAGTGGCAGCATGCTACCAAGACCTGCCATTCTACGTTTGTACCAATAAGGGAGTATTGAAGTGTTTCTCTACCAGTTTTACGTGTTACCGGTCATCGTCCCATTCCATTTGTGTCCTTTCCTTCTCTTTCTCGTAATCCACTCAGGCATACCACCACTAATCCACCACCACATACAACACTGGTCCAGTTAGACCCTTTTTCATATATTTTCATATATGTGGCGTGACAACCTTCCTTTTCACATCCTCACCCCATTTTCAGTTTCATTATATCGAGCGCCATGGCTGCCAGCCTCGCGTTCCGTGCGAGAAATAACGACTGCGATAGCTCTGACCAGAGTAGGCGTTCTACTCCACTTGACATATTGTCTGTCTGATATCTCTAGCAACCAATATACAGTTATATTCTGGCAAAGATTTCACCGTGAAGCGCACAGCTGATGACCAGTCGCCTTCCCATAACCTCGTCACTCTCATCAACGGGCGCAGCTGCATGCACATTGACTCACCACTGATCTCGAAGAACCACTTCCGCATTTACACCATTCAATATGAAGATGCCGACGGGATAGAGTCGATGTTTTATTGCGAAGATTCAGGATCTGTGAATGGGACCTACGTGAACAAAATTCTCATTGGGAGAAATAACAAGCCAAGCAACCCCTTCCTTCTCAGCGACGGCGATACCATCACAGTGAAGCCTAGCTTCAGTTTCGAATTCAAACAGCCCATCGAAAGACAGAGAGAAGAAATTGACGGAATTCGGTTGGAAGAGATCGCGGTAGGTTGTCATGGAGAGCTTTTGTTCGTCATCTAATTTTATCGCAGTCTTTCGCGCACCGGTATTCCATCACCGAGAGACTTCTTGGAAGTGGTATTTATGGCAAGGTATACCTGGCGATGGAAGTAGCAACGAGGAGACAGCTTGCATGCAAAGTAGTCAATCTCCGGGCAGCAGCAGCAGCAGTCTCAGAATACGGCCCGGCAAGCACTTCACGGAGGGGGACGATGACAGGAGAACGTCAAAGGCTCATGCACGAGGTAGAGATTCTCACCATGGTGAACCATGTATGTGAACTTCCACCTGGTCCAGGACAATGGCTAACAATTGTAGCCGAACATTGTGAGCATGAAAAAAGCATTTCGCTCTGACGATAGTTTGTAAGTCTCCGAGTCTTGTCGATGCATCATAATCTGATCATTAGGTATTTATTCATGGAACTTGCTCCGGGTGGAGATCTATGCTCCTTCGTATCCGCAAATGGCGGACATCTGACGGACCTTAATACCCGAGTCATTATAAGGCAAATTACCGTTGCTGTACAGTATCTCCATTCGATTGGGATTGTACACCGTGACATCAAACCCGAGAATATCCTGATGATGAACACGACAGTTGGACATCGTGTTACCTTGACCGACTTTGGCTGTGCCGCAAACTTTGGTGGAGTGAGAAGAATGGAATCTTTGGTCGGAACCTTTGATTATGTCGCTCCGTACGTGTTCCCGCATAAAGCACGACTTAATGCTAACACTGGCCAGGGAAGTCCATCGTACCGAGGGGTTATACGGAAAACCATATACAAAAGCTGTAGACATGTGGTCTCTCGGTATCGTGGCACTCTGCTTATTGACCGGGGAACCGCTTGCTTCATACCTAGAGATGAAACATATCAGCCAGGTGGATATTGCGGCGAGGCTTGACCGACTTCGGCCAGATCCTGAGAGCCAGAACAAGTGGAGCTACCTCACCGAACGAGCCAAGGACTTCTTGACAAAGCTCCTGATGCTTGACGCCGCCGATCGGATGACCGCAGATCAAGCGGTGGCGCATAGCTGGTTCACTCACCCTTCAAAGATTGGCCGTGAGCTTAATCGTCTATACCAGCGATCTGTTCAGGGGTGGGTACCTCGGAGAGTGATTGACAACATGATCGAATCCATCCCTCGCAACGAAATACCCGAAGGCATCATAATAGCCCTCCAATCACAGCGCCAAGCGAACTTTGACGAGCCGCATCAAGCCTCCCAAAAGGAAAAGCGCCGCTCTAGGAAGGATTGCACAGCGTCGGTGTATTTCAGCCTCGATAAGCACACTCGTAATCATTCGAATGGACAAGCCCGTGGCAGAGAGGCAACACAGAGAAGTAAGCAGCAGATCATCAATGCCCTCAAGGAGTCTGGGGAACTATTCGTGAAAGATGGAGATGTCTCGTCGTATACGTCTCCAAGGCGCAAGCGTGCGCGCACGCTACTCAGAGGGATCCGAGACGTGCCGCCTACAGACCTATTTGGGGAAGCACCAGTTAGCCTAAATTCACAGCAGTCTCAGTCTAAGAAATCTAGCAACCTCAGCCAGTACTCGGGCAATGGAGTCATTCCACCTAATTATATGGATTCGAGTCAGACCCAGCTTGAACAACCTAGCCTTCCTAGCGAGGCATCGGGCTTACTTTCTTACCGCTATGAATGCAGGGCAATAAAACGTCGCAGGTTGGATACTTCTTCATGCGATTGTTGGTGTGCGGACGATGAGTATGTGAGACCAAGTGATCTGGAAGAGTGGGATAAATATTGTGAAGGTGCTATCTGACTGGGATGAACTCGTGGATAACTTGGCTGAATGGCCAATATTTACTATTTTTGTTGTCAATTAGCTGGGCGTTACACTTGAGGCTATACAAAAGGGCAAGTGATGGAATGGGAAGAGATACCCTTTGCTGAGCTGTTGGTTGCAGAATATGACGTTTGCTTTGGGGGGCGTTTTGGGGTGGATATGAAACGATTGGCTGGGCTAGCTGGGTAGTATATTTGCAATGCTAAAGCGTCGGAACAGAAATAATATATAATACAAGCTTTTCGGCTTGATTCGTAACTTGCCTGCGAGTTTGCCTGTTTACTTTGGAATATAAAGTGGCAAGGAGTAATTTAGGGCTTCGCATTTGGTTCACCTACTCAAATAATAATATTTGCCAGAAATGGAAGACTTCATTTTCAGGCTCATAGGAAGGAATCTGTAGTGAGAAGAATGACAATGAACAGGCAAAGTAGAAAGGTGTAGTTACTTATTGCTCAGTAGAGTTGAATCTGAACTATATCTGTCATTTTAATTTGATCCTGGGGCCGCTGCGAAATATAATCGTAAATATAATTTGATCAGTAAAGAAGTTATTGTAAATTTAATATGCGTAGTTTATATTCTGTAAGAGCTTATATGATAGCGGTGTGAGTTTCAGTTTTCATTAATTCATCCGACAAGTGTGAATCCTCCGTTTTTTTTTGTAAAAATACACTGATTCATTCCATTAGAGTTCGGATTACTTTGTGTTGCAATACATAAATTCTAATAAATCCTGATTGGGGCGGTGGAAGCATTAGCCGCCAAAGCTCCATACTGAAGCTCCCTGTAGGGCGGTGGCAGAATTATGCACAGTAGAATCTTGGCGCCGCCAGATCAGGTACTCAACCTCAAGATGCGACCCAAGAGCTTAATCACCAAACAATAGATAAAGACTCTCCAACCATCGACACGAACGACGCTGCTTCTCCTCCGATAGTCGAGGAATGGCAAAAGACGACACAATCCCCCTTCCCGATCGTCTGTGAACGATGAACTCCTTTGAACTGCGGCTCCAGCGACAATAAACACAATGCAGCGCGGCACATCAAACCGCGGGTCGCGTGGCACGCCTGCCGGCACGAGGGGTTCATCTTTCAGAGGGCGAGGGAGGGGAGCTGCACGATCATCGGGCTCCTCCAGTAAGTTCCTCCGAAAAGCATTCCCGTTTCATCGGGTTCAAACACCTGCCCAAAGGATTCCGCATCACGTTCAAACAGGGTCAAAGTTGATCATCTTGCGGAACTTTCACGCAAACTTCCATTCACTTATTACACGCCAAATACACATATGAGACGATGCAAATACTCAAACCTAGCTGCAGATTCTACCCCCGAGCCGGCCACCGAGAATTCATTCGAGGCCGAACGGAATGCGAACGCTACCAAACGATCGCAGCGCGGACAACCAAGAGGTGGCAGCGCAAGCCTCCGAGGCACCCCAGAAGCAAGAGGAGCTTTCAAAAACAAAACAGTTCGATTCTCCAGCCCACCAGCGCAGGACAAAAATGCACCACAACCACAGAAGCCATTCATCATCTCAAAAAAACCTGGATCAGCGCCTCTCAAGAGCAAGCTATCACAAACGACCAACGCCTCCTCAGCCGATCCGGATGACCACACTGCGAAAATTGAGAAGACTCTACAACAGAATGGGCTTTCGAATTATCCAGACTGGCCAACGGAGCGGCCTGGAGATCCCAGTGAGAAGGATGCGATTAAAGGATTCTGGAACACCACCAAAGCGTACCGGGCCAAAGTTCGAACGGTATTGATGAACAAGGGCCTAATTGACGATCCGGATAAGCCAAAGAAGCTCAGCGAAGCTATCGACTTCAAAGGGACCTGTGATGGGATGTGCCCAAGGTTCGAGCAGATTACTCGGATTATGGAACATGATGTGAAGAACTTGGAGAAAGAACTGGCGTTTGATGGATCTCTCTGGCCCGCCCCTCAGAAAATGATAAAAGCCTACGGCCGTTCGTCTGCAGGCCAGGATGCACCACTCCCAAGCGATATTCGCATGCCATCTGCGCTTAGGAAAACTTTGGACTATCTGATCCAGGATGTCCTTGGCAACGAGAATAGGCTTGCGACAGTCCACAACTTTCTGTGGGATCGCACCCGCTCCATACGTCGCGATTTCACATTTCAACAGGCGTCTCTCACCGCGGCGGATTACATCGATGAGGTATACTGTTTGGAGACGATCGCTAGGTTCCATGTCATCGCCCTGCACCAGATGTCCGACCCTTACAATACTTCCGACGATTTCTCCGAGCACCAGGAAATCGAACAGCTTGGCAGGACTCTGCTCTCTTTGATACACACCTACGAAGACTGCAAGTCCCAGAAAATCCAATGCGACAATGAAGCCGAATTTCGCGCGTACTTTGTCATTTACCACGCCCGTAACCCTGCCATGATGGAAGCTGTTCAAGACTGGGGCAAAGATTTCTGGGAAAGCGATGAAATCCAGACTGCTACAGCGCTTGTGGAATGTCTTCACAACATCTGGGAGATCAATGGGCCCTTAAAGCCACAGTCCGCCAGCGACATCGCCTTGAATATGTACAGCCGATTTTTCAAAATTATTCGCCAACCTGAAGTCTCCTACACAACAGCTTGTTTTGCAGAGATTCATTTCAACAGCGTTAGGAAGACGGCACTGATGACGATACTGTCAGCATATCGCAAACAGAGAGAGCAAACAACAGACTGGACGCTTTCTACGTTGAACACCTATCTCCACTTCGACACGCTCGACGACGCTGAAGCATTTATCGAAGGCCACGGGCTTTATATCAAGGAGGGTGCAGAAGAAGCCTACCTTGATTTCAATTCTGGAAGCTCATTGACGGAGCCGGAAACGAAAATAAAGCAGCCTCACTCGAAGAAATTGGTGGAAACGAAGCGCGGGCAGAAGACTTTGCCGGCCTGCATATATTACAACGCCTTCGCGGATGCCGAGACTTCAATAGTGGATGACAGTAACTCCCTGTTTGTCTCCGGTTTTGATGGATCTAATACATTTGCCAAAGCACCAGGACAAAACCAGAATATCTGGGGTTCTTCAGCTCAAGAGTTTGGAAAGGGACCGACTCAAAACCAGAATATCTGGGGTGCTCCAGCCCAAGAGATTGCAAAGGCTCCTATATTTGGTACGACGACTCCTACTCTGCCATCGAAAAAACTCGGAGGCTTCATTGATAGCGATGATGAGTCCGCAACCGGGGTATCAAACTCAGCGTTCGCCCCCTCGACGACTACTCCGTCTCTTTTCCCGCCTACATCGAACCCACCTGCCGCCGCGCCGTCTTTCACCTGGGGTGCACCTGCAGCACCATCCACGATGTCATTCTTCCCCCCTTCTCAAACGAACAACGCAGCAGCTGCACCCACCCCCGCGCAGCCCAACAATGTTGGGGCTGCCTCTTCTATCTTCTCAAAGCAGCCGGGCACCGAAGCATCTAGCCCTTTCTCTTTCGCGCCGACTGCGAATCAAAGCCAGCCAGCACCCCCGAGCGGAGTAAGCAGCATGCCGACCTTCCCGCAGTCCATCAACCAAGCGCCAACTACATCCTTCTTTCCGAGCATACAACAGACGCAACCAACTACAGCAGTTGTCACTCCGTCCGCTCCGTCAATATTGGCACCGGCGACATCACCAGGAGCAAAACTCCCCCCTGTAACAACCCAGCCCCCGGGAGCATTTTCATTCCTCTCACAGGGTGCCGTGCCCACACAAACCACATCGTTATTCGCGCCAAAGACGGCGGTATCAGAGCCCCCTGCCTCTGTACCAGCGGGTCCTTCTTCGTTCTTCCCCTCTAGCACCCAGGCTCCTGGAACATCATCTCTTTTCATGCAAACTGCTCCAAATAACGAAACAAACATACCGGCGATCAAAGAAAGTCTAGGATCCGCAAAACCACTGTTCCCCCCGCCTATTTCCACAGGCCAGGCTCCAGTGGCTGCGACGGAACCTACCAACACAACTGCGGAGGTGCCACAACCTTCGTCGAATTTCTTTCCTACTGCTGGAAGCGGAGCTGCACAAGCTGTAAATATTCCACTAGCGCCCCAAGTAACACAACAGCAACCCGCCCTGCCATCATTTGGAGCTATTAGCAACGTTACTCCCCCACAAGAAGGAGCTCCGGAGAAACCTCCTGGGGAGCAAGTTCGATACAATTGGCTTGCGCCGCCATCTTCAACGAAGCCCACCAAACAAACAATATCTGGCACGAAGAAGGCTGGCACTGATATGCGGCAAGGCATACCAATGGCAACTGCTGTGAAGAAACAAGTTGACTCGTCGCCGACGAACAAGACAGCCGTATCCAGCTTAACGCCATTTTTGGCGGACCTGGCAACATTCGGCGAGGGCGGTATAATTGATCAGTTCACAATTGCTGAAGTTGAAAAGGCGTGTCGGGCAGCATACGATGAATACTACGAAGAGATTGAATCTGCGGCGGCTCAAGTCGTCGAAGAAGAGAAAAAAGCTCGGCGCGAGGCTGACGACTTTAGGCAGTACTCGCTTGGGGTAAAATACTTCTATCGCTGGCGTGCAAATGCGCAAAAAATATGGCAGCGAAGGCGTGGCAGGCAGGCACGCGAACTGCGGAAGCAAATGGCTGAGCGGGACCAGGCTTTAGCGCTGGAGGCAAACGAGGATATAGTGGAGGACTTCAACAAGAGTTTGGCGAGCTCAAGAAGTAACAAGCGGAAGACCGAGGAGGATTTGCTTGCATCATCAGGCGTTCTAGGCGGCGTTCGAAACTCCACCGCGAAGATTAGGAAGGTTGTCCATGGAGATATGGCACCACCACCGCATCAAAGATCAACAACGCCGCAAGGAAGCCCGCAAACTCAAAGCCGCTTCGGCAGGTCGACGTCATCTCTTGGCCATTCAACTTCATCATTACAATCACTCATTGATGCAGACCATAGGGCTCGCAGCAGCACCGTTAAAGACCCCAACCTCAAGTCTTCTCACAAACGGACCCAGTCAGAATCTGTGGGCCGGAAGGCACCTCTTAACATGTCTGTTGGAGGCTCACGCATTCATCTGATGCCATCTGGTTGGAATCCAAAGGACGACAAGGGCCCGAAACCCAACAATGTCCAAACGGATTACTTCCGTCTCAAAGCCCGCGGAATCCACACGATGCCAAATGGGTCACCACTTGCAAGCTCTGCAGCGCTGCTCCTGAGACCTAGCCTGATCAATAGTGTGAGGCAGTCAATGTCGACAAGTGGTGCGAGCAGTGCCAGTAGCAGTTTAGCCACGCCAGACAGGCAACTAAAACGTTCCATCTCTAAACTGTCACTGTCTGCGCCAGCCAAGCGCTTTAGGACAGATCCGCTGCCGAAATCGAGCCCCAGCAACAAGCAAGAGGTGGATGATATTAAGGCAAATGCAAGGAGAATTATGGACGAGGACGCCTCGAAGAGGCGGCAGGAGGAGGACAGACGAAGGAGCTTGGAGAGGGAGAAAACAAGGGACGAGGAGATGGAAGATCTATTCAGACGGAGTAGGAAGCTCAAAGACGACATGGCACAGGGCGAGGAATGGTTCAAGAAGTATAATGAGAGTTGGAGCAGAAGCGCGTCTCGGAATTCAGAGTCTGCGGCTACATCGCGCGCGAACACTGGTCCGATTCCGACTTCTGCGCCTCGGAATGCAGGGCCTACTAACAATAGAGGCCCTGCTCGCGAGCCGGAGGTGATTGAACTGGACTAAGAATTAGGAGAGGGTAGGCGTTGCGGATATCGTTGGTGGATGCATGTGAAGGGCGTTTAATTGGTGGAGATACAACTCTTGTAACAAAGCAAGCAAGCATTTGATGGCGTTCTAATCGACTATCTCAAACAGTGAGATATTTTTTTAACTATAGAACCAAGGAGGCCTTGGAAGGGCGTGTATATAGCCAAATGTTGCAAATGGCAAATACCATTGAACAACTACGTTTGAGAAATTGGCATTGCAAAATAACTCAGTGACACTAATTGCGCATACATGTTTTCTTTATTCCTGCGACTTGTATACACCACTCTAACGGCAAGTTCAAATGGTAACAAAGAGGCGTAAATTTTGAGATTTTAGACTTAGTCACGTGAGCGGGCGCTAGCTCCAACCCACAAATGAAAAAAGTTTAGCCCGATGCTTGGTAGCTCCAGAATTTCGAGAATTTGATTTCTGCGAAACACCTGTTGCGACAACACCAAACGAAACGACAAGGCAATTACCTCGAACCTCCACGGTAACTGTCTACAATGGCCATGACTGTGGCAAAGAAAGGAGGGGATGTGGATTATAGCATCAAGCCAGAGGCTGTCGTTCCTGCAGTGGATACCAGCACCTGGCCGCTGTTGTTGAAGAATTATGATAAGCGTGAGTTTGATCTTGGGTCAATGGACCGAACAAACGTGGTTATGTATATGGGCTGCGTGCTGATTGTTGTATTGAATAGTTCTCGTTCGCACTGGACACTTCACCCCAATCCCGAACGGCTGCACGCCACTCAAGAGAGATCTCAAGTCATATGTCAGCTCTGGTGTCATCAACCTTGACAAGCCCTCCAACCCATCTTCCCACGAAGTTGTCGCATGGGTGAAGCGCATGCTCAGGTACGCCCCATTGAAAGCCACGGAGTGTTGGCGTTACCAGCGACAAGATGCTAACAGATTGACAGAGTCGAGAAAACTGGACACAGCGGAACCCTCGATCCTAAAGTCACCGGATGCCTGATCGTCTGTATCGACCGCGCCACCCGCCTTGTTAAGTCCCAGCAAGGTGCCGGAAAGGAGTACGTTTGCGTTATCCGTCTCCACGACAAACTGCCAGGCGGCCAAGCCCAATTCGCCCGCGCCCTCGAGACCCTCACCGGCGCGCTCTTCCAGCGCCCTCCTCTCATCTCCGCCGTCAAGCGTCAACTCCGTATCCGCACAATCCACGAGTCCAAGTTGTACGAGTTCGACAATGAGCGCCACCTCGGTGTCTTCTGGGTCAGCTGTGAGGCTGGTACCTACATCCGTACGCTCTGTGTGCACTTGGGTCTGCTTTTGGGCGTTGGTGCTCACATGCAGGAGCTGAGACGTGTGCGCTCTGGAGCCATGGACGAGAAGGTTAACATGGTTACTCTTCACGACGTCCTGGACGCGCAGTGGATGTCCGATAACACTCGCGACGAGTCCTACCTCCGCCGCGTCATTGCGCCGCTCGAGACTCTTCTCACCACCTACAAGCGCATTGTCGTCAAGGACAGCGCAGTCAATGCTGTATGCTACGGTGCCAAGCTCATGATTCCGGGTCTTCTCAGATACGAGGCTGGCATCGAGGTCCACGATGAGGTCGTCCTGATGACCACAAAGGGTGAGGCCATTGCCCTCGGCATCGCACAGATGTCTACCGTGGAGCTCTCTACTTGCGACCACGGTGTCGTGGCCAAGGTCAAGCGTTGCATCATGGAGCGCGACCTCTACCCACGCCGCTGGGGCATGGGCCCAGTTGCCCTGGAGAAGAAGAAGATGAAGGCCGATGGCAAGCTTGACAAGTACGGTCGCCCCAACGAGGCCACCCCCGCCAAGTGGAACACCGAGTACAAGGACTTCAACGCCCCGCTAGAGGGTGCACCTGCCGCCGCATCGGAGCAAGCCGCTGCGCCGGCTGAGGAGGAGCCAACCGTGGACGCTGACGTGAGCATGGTGACCGTTGATGACGAGAACGACAAGAAGAGGAAGAGGCACGAGGGCGAGACTGCGGAGGAGAAGGCCGACAGGAAGAAGAAGAAGAAGGAGAAGAAGGAAAAGAAAGAGAAGAAGTCAAAGAAGGAGAAGAAGGACGACAGCGATGACAGCGAGTAATTGCACTCTTGCGTCATCTCTTTCCGATTTCTCTCATCAGCGGCGAGGGCTCAGCATCATTGTAGTAATGGCGTTATGTTGGCTGTATATTAGGGCAGTGAAAGTTCACTACCTTTCGCGTGGTGCACAAAATATGGAGTTGTTTTCAAGTTTAGTTAAATAGTACTCTCTGGGGAAGGGAGAGGTGAGATGGATATGAAGCAATTATCTTACCCAAGCACCTTGACAATCTATCGTGGAATGGCCGCATATGCGGCATTATTTGCTTATTGGTGCCCTCTTCCTCTCGCTATGCGCCCCGGAAACATACACACAACATTGCAGTCCAGTTTACCTTTCCCTCTCCCATAAGCAATTCAGCTTCGAGGGCCAAAATTTACATACAAAAAAGGAAAAAAATAAAAAACATACAACAGTGGGTATTTGCTGGTGATCACCCACCCAACTACTAATCCACCGATCTCAAGCAAGCACCTGGATAATAGTTAGATTGGTGCCATCCAGCCTAGCGGGAGGGCGACGCCGCCCTCACGATTTTGATGCTCTCACGATGACTCGGTTGTCTCCCTCAGTTATGTAATGGAACCACCTCGATCATAAGTAAACACTGTTGAATACTATAGTAGAAAACTGGCTACACTGAAGCCCTATCGACTCACTTTAAACATGAATCGGGGGGCTGGCCCCCCAGTATCAGGTTGCCTTGTGCACCTAGAGATGTGCAATCGCAGCTGATCCCAACGCTGTTATAAGTTTCTCTGGTATGGATGATCTCATCTTCCACGACTCTGAGCTCGTCCTTTGGAATCCACAGGACTGGACGAGCAGCAGTAGGAGTTTCGTATTGACAAGGGCCTTGAAATATATTTGTTGACAGGCACATACCCTGACCTTTTCTTCTGAGTTGAGCCATCAACTGCTTGAAAATGGGTCGTGAGTATAACCAATGTAATCCACTTATATGATGTAACGAAAAATGAGACAGTGCAGTGAAGGCCATAATAACAATCATAATTATTGCTTGTCCGCGACGCTGACGGAAATGCCACATGCACTACACACTCCATAAAAACCGTGACAGCAGTCCTGCCGACGACCAAAAACCAAATATCAACTTAACCGTGCCTCTGATCGGGCCTTCGTCTTAGGATTCGATGCGAACAGCGCTTGCTAACCCCTATCTCGAATATTGGAGCTATACAGCCTCCCCGACCCTAGGGGGATTTAATCCCCTCTAAAAAATGCTCTGACCCCCCTGTCTTTGAAAATGGGTCTATAGCCACCACATTAAACAAACGCCTTGAGCCTCAGGACACTCGCTCATGAGATTTAGCATAGACTAGAGCAATACTAAAACATCTGCTAATGAGGATTCTCAGAGAGCTGCAAGATCAGTCTTAACTAAGACCTAGAAGACTTCAAGACGTTGGTAGAAGTGCTACTCATGTCGCGGATAGAAGTTAGCTATAAGGACACTGTGGAGGAGGACGGTCTCATCTTAGCCTCTCTCGAAGACGGGCTAAAGACGATTCAAACGACTACAAATAGATGCGCCAACACTAACGCCGAAGACCAGCAATGGTTAGGGTTGAGTGTAGAGTCGAGTAGCGTAATATAGCTATACCTACAACTAACCTAGAACATATATCTTATTAAATAGGGAAGGGAACATTTAGTTTATGCGTTCACAGTAGAGTTAGAACACATTTCTTTATATTTTTTCTAACCAAAACAAAGAAAGTAAACACTTTTGATCTTAAAAACCTGCTCACCCTAACATGATAGTCGTTCGAGATCTCACTAGCCCAAGAGGCTCGAGAGACCAGGGGGACCGAAACAGATCATAGCCACTCTCAGTTTCGTTGACGTCTTTCCCAGCCTTGTCAAATCGTTCGTAGTGGCCCTGGTCAACCCATCCAAAGCCTAGCCGTTCATAAATAGCATCAACTTTGCCAACAACTAGTAAAGCAGACGCCGTTGCTTCCAGATGTTTATTTGATTCCGACTTATAAGCTACATGGATCCCAATAACCATTCTTTCAGGCAAAAGTTGAGCACTAGTAGTTGGCTTGAATCTCCAGTAAACATATCCTCCATCCTCAAGTTTAATCTTCACTTTATATTCGTCTTTACCCCTCCATGATATTTTTCTTAATATTCGTAAAGACGAAACCCACGCAGTGATCTGGATAACGTTGCTCAAGGATTCAGCTGGCTGGGGCTTGCTTCGCAGTTGGTATGACTCTTCTAAGTCGATTAGTTGCCCTATACGAGTTTCCACAAGCACTTTAATATCATTATCGACCTTGATTTCATCCCATTCGTATTTTTGGTGCCCCCACTGAACGACCGGTTCTTCCCAGCCCGTCCAAGACCAGCTAGGAAACCCGTCTCTCTTAGTTGATGGGGTTTTCAGGTTCCAGCAAAGCCCAGAAAAAAATCCCATAGCTGAAGTCCAATTATCCCGCGAAATTCCGACCACTTTAGGACTTGGTGGTAGAAGTGGTATCCCTGAATGATGGCGTAGATTGAGGGTGCCTCTCTCAAATGCGCTTAGGATACCTAGAATGCCTTCAAGGATATCCGACTGATCTCTAAGGTTTACACTCAAGAGAGAGTACTCTTCGATGCGCTCAATAACCTCCCATGGACTTCTTCCGATCCCCTTAGGGAAATATCCGATCCCTTCGCCCCCACAGAAGAGTTTCTTAAAACTTTGGCGGTTTTTAGTATGCAGATCTAGTAGAGGAAAATCCATTGATTCGCAGCAATACATCCCATGGCACTCGAAGTACACTTGCTGGTCTGTAAATACCAGACGTCTCAGAGATAGTAAGCCTTCTTGATATGTCCATGCTCTGCTACTCCATTTAGAGCTTTTAATAAGAATTCGTGGGTCGCTTAAGGCAGAGACCATAATATGCTTCCCAAAAGATGCATGTGCTTGTAGTTGCCTTTCCCGCAAACTCACTCCTGGAAGGCCATAGTCTGGATTTTCCCCAGCACAAGCTATAATTGTGATCTGGGCATTTTGATATATCAAGTCCATCTTTAGAATCTGTGCTTGAAGTTCTCCTGGTCTTCTGCCGATGCAATATCTATCAACCCAAAGATACCGGAATCCTAGCTTGAGCGTGACTGTAATGGCGTCCTTGATTGTGCGTGGCAGCTTTTCCGGAAGACAATCTAGTTCGGGAGTAGTATCCGGTTCAGGACTTTGTGATTTAGATGCGCCCCATACGTAACTTAACGCAACGTAAGGCTCGTTTGGTGCTGGCACGATCCTGAGTGTCTCGCACTCGATCAATTTAAAAAATGGTACTGTATTGGGGGATAGAGCCTCAACAGTACAGGCTTTAGTATGCATGTCTTTACACATACTAATCCAACCCTTCAGAATATCGAATTTGATGTTATTTTGCTTAAGCATCCGGATAGGACCTTCTACGTCGACCGCTTGCCGGACAATGTATTCATCACTCCCACCAAGACGTAGGAGAGTTTTATTGATAGAGCTCCACCCTAAATCAGAAATCCGGCAACTGGAATATGAAAAAAGGTGTGGCTTAACAGTATCGTAGAGGATCTGGATGTTGCGCCGGTCGAGAATGTCGGACATCATACGACAAAATGAACAAGTTTTTGACCACGTAGAGACTGTACTAAGGGTAGTCACCAAGTTGCCGTTAGCGGATCTAGATTGCGATGGTGCTATATTTTCCAGATCAAGTCTTGCGCAACGTCCGCAAAGGCCAGTATTCCGTGTGAGGGCTCGAGTGACTGGAGAACTGACGATGCAGCCTGATGCAGAAGAATTAGGGTAATGATCATCGGCCACAGCTCTCTCAACATGCCCAGCCTTCCTCTTTCTCCCTACAATTAAGTTGGGCATGTCTAAAGAAATAGATTTAGAATGACGGGCGCATAGAAAAATAATTACATAGGACAGGTAAACGTCGGGGTAAAAGTCTGGATGGGAGTGGGCTGTGTAAAGCCAGGGTGTACGAGGTTTGAGGCTGAGTAATAGTCAAGACAATACGAACAGGGGTTCACCACGAGGGTATATTGCTTGTGTCCGATATCCCGTAAGTTAATTTTATCAAGTAGACTTAGTTGCTTATCTGATTTAAGAGAGGAGGGCTTCATGGTCTTAAAAGCGTCTCTTAGGAGCGCCCATTTTAAATATCTTAAACGTTTATTGCCTTCTTTAATGATTACGTTAAAAAAAGTTGAGCTTAAAAGTGCAAAGTGAGGTTAATTGTGAAGGAGATTAATGCACAGTTGTGAGACAGCTAGTGCATCATACATAACAGCCTCATTATCTTATGCGTTGTATCTAGTCTTGTGAAGAGGAGCAGCCGCTCTGTAGCATAATTTATGTTTAGAGAGCCTGGTTAATCTTAGGATTAAGCATGGCATCTTCTTTCAACATCTTACTCTGCCCTCTCAAGGTCGGCCCATATGCTCTAAAAACTACGGGGATTGGTATCATGACTGCAGCGATACAGGCAAGAAGCGTCCCTGCCCATTGTACCCCAAGGCTCTCGAACATCTGTGTAGAAAACAAAGGGAAGCCGGCTGCAACGGCAGAGCGAAGCATGATGTTTGCTGCAACTGTGGAAGCCGCCCTGGTACAAGTTGAGATGTCAGTTGACGCGACCAGAAAATGCAAACGTCGGGGGACATGTTATCACTTACAGAGGCAGAAAGGCATCGACAAGGTAGTTAAAGCAAGGTAAGAAGATGCAAAGAACTCCAAACCCAATGAATACCCCAGCTGCAGTCGGCGTCATCCAATGGATGCGATCAGTGAAACTCGTCCATGCGAACCTATGGCAGAAATTAGCTAGAGTCTATCCTTTCTGCAGTGCACCCAAAAACAAATAAACTCACCAGAAGAGACCAATGGTGAATATGATGGCTCCTAAGATAGCGGGGCCAAGTCGCCATTCCGGTACAACCTTGCCATTATTTGCTTCCAGCTTCCGAGTATAGGATCCGTGCTGGCAAAGAATGAAGATAAGCGCCAAAACGACACCTAAGAGCAGCCCAAGGAAGGGTAAATCGCTAACTCCGGCAGGCATTCCGTAGACGTGGCCGAAGACATATGGATATGCTTCCAGAAGTGCATAAACTAATCCATAGATGAACGACATATACATAGAAACAAAGAGTACGATAGGCTCCGTCGCAAGCATGCGTAGTGGTCGTGTGAGATAGTTTCGGATCACGGCATCCATGTCAAGCTCAAGCCTCTCCTGCTTTGCGTGAATGGCCCAGTTGCCCGTCTGCCGCCGTAACCTTTTGGCTTTCTCAACCAGAACGAATGGAGCAAATGTTTCTCTCGAGAAGAGCAGTAAGAAACAAAAGTCGGAGAATCCCAAGATGGCGGGTAGGTAGAGCGTCCAGCGCCACCCTAAGTAGCTTGTCGCAATGAACTCGCCGATGAACGGTGCGAGGAAAGGCCCACCAAAAACTGTCAGTGCGTAGATAGATATCGCCATGCCCCGATATGTGCTACTGTAAAGGTCCGACAGCAATGCAGGAACCACGCATAATGGGCTTGCCCCAAACAAGCCGGCGAAGAAGCGGCAGATAATTAGCGTTTGGATGTCTTTAGATGTTGCACACCCGATGGTGAAGATCGAAGACCCGAATATGCCGATGCAGAGTGGTAAGCGCCGCCCTATGAGCTCCGAACCAGGCGCCCAAATCAATGGTCCAGAAGCGAAACCGAGGACAAAGAGGCTCGTACCAAGCGCGGTGACCTCCTTTCCGACTTCGAACTCGCTGCTCGCTTTAGCGGCGCCCGCGGCGAAGATGGCGCTGTTAAACGATGCCACAAACGTTCCGAAACACGCCGCGGTGGATATATAGAACCTTGAAACAAGTGTCAGCCCACTGCGTACTGCTCTCGTGAAGACGTGTGTACTTTTTCCATGTTGTCCAGTTCTGTGGGCTCCAACAGTCGTGCGGTTCTTCAAATGTGACCACATACTCTCTGTGATCCGGATAACATAGAGGGTGGCGCCTCCCTCCTCCTATAGGAAGCCAGTCATCCTCAAAGCAGCCTTCATCGGTTCTGTGACTGCCTGCGGAGTTCAGCTGCATTTTCTTTAGCAATGTGTCTCTTAGCGGAGTAATGGTGATCTGAGCTAGATGAAAACGATCGTAGTAACAACATATAGAAAGAACATGGACAGTTGGTAAACGCCTCACATGCAATCGTGGGGGTTTTGTCAGTCACGTCCGCTCGATTATATATATCGAAAGCTTCGTTATAGAATCCCCAACACCGAGTGCTCCCACAACACCGGAGAGTGTGCGGAGATGGCGGCATGTTGTGACGATCCGCACGAGGATGGACATTGCTTTGGAGCAAGCAAGGAGCGCCACGGAGCTACAAACAGTAATTCGGGAGCTGTGTTAGCTTTGCCGCTACTCCGCCATATCCGACATCTTTTCCCGTCGCTCCCAGGATCTTGTAAAGAGCCTTCCACTAGATAGATCGACGGCATCATCATGGCTTCTAATGAACCCACTCCTTCTTGGTTGGCAACTCAATCCTTTGAAAGCTTCTGAATTTAGGCCGGGCCGTTGGTTGGGGTTATTGATGAAGCTGATGCTGCGATACTTGGCATCCCGTTTTGTGGTGGGCCGAAGACGGATTTCAAAGCGAAGGAGACGAGATAGGGGTCATATCCAGTAGCAGGCCCTCGTTGCAAAGAGAATCCAGAAAACGAATTTGCATTACATGCGGCGGTAAGCAACGGTGCGAGCTCTGAATTCAATACCGGGCTTCGCCACTTGCAGGACAGACTGTGTAGAACATGCTTCTTTTAGCAGCACGAATCAAGGAGCCCAGACTAGCCGTCGTGTGGATTCCTCGCCGCTGTTGGACACCCTCAACCAACAGGTTCTATCTCAATGTCGCTTTAGCATGATTTAGAATACGAATAAACTCGATTGGCGCCGTGGGCGCCGATTGCACCAGCACTTTCGGCGCTGGCAAAGGTCGAAATTGATGGGGAGTTATCGTTATTGGCTTCACTAAGCCAGCCAATCTTGAATTTTGCACTTCTATAGCCAATCAATTACCAGGGGGTTGGACATATCCGCTGTTTCCGCCTTGGTCCGCAACATCCGTGCATCAACGGCGGCGGCATCTGGCGGATCTTGCGGATCATGCGGAGGGCGGAAAACAGAACGGCAGACTAGCGGCCAAAAGGCGCTTCCGGAGTCTAGTGTACTGTCGTAATGATTAGTAGTGGCTTCCATCCGCCACTACAGACGATGGCAAAAGCTGTGGATGCCATCAGCTGCTGTAAGCTCCTCACGCGCGGATCGCTCCTCCAATGCCTTCTGAATGACGAAAGCCAACGGAAGGCTAGACGGAGAAGATATAACCCTACGCTCAACAGGCAATTCAACTTCACTCGACTCTACCTTTCTATTCCTCCTGCGTTCTAAACTGCCATGGTACAGCCAACTTTTACCTTGTGACCTGTCACAGCCTAGATTCTGGCAAAAATTAGCTAACAAGCATGCACAGATGAGTCCCCTCCTAGCATCGCTGAAGACCAACACGGCAAGACGTGTGCTAAACAGCTTCCCATGGATGACTGCGCCGTTCATTGTTGCTGCACCTATGCGTGTCATGTCTGGCCCAGAACTTGCCCTCGCCGTCTCCCGGGCAGGCGGGTTAGGGTTTATTGGCCCAGGCGCGAAGCCGGACGATACTATCACCGATCTAGCCATGGTGCGGAGGTTAATGAATGCCACAGCAACCGCGACATTCAACTCATCAATGTTCGACGCTGTTCTACCCGTCGGAGTAGGATTCCAGCTGTGGAACGGTGATATTGACTCTGCAACCCGGGCTGTGCGAGAGCACCGTCCATGCGCAGCGTGGTTGTTCGCGCCTCGTAACGGGCAGGCAGATCTGGATGAGTGGGCCGATGCTCTGCGGAGGGCTTCCCCAGGCATACAGGTCTTGATACAGGTCGGGACCCTCCAGGAATCTCTCGGAGCCGCAAACAGCGGCTCTCGCCCAGATGTGCTCGTTGTCCAAGGCGCAGAGGCAGGTGGCCATGGCACAGCCGAGGGCGGGATGGGACTCATGACGCTATTTCCTGAAGTTGTAGATGCCGTACATCGCTCCAACATGCCTCTTTTCGCAGCTGGAGGAATAGCGGATGGCAGAGGGGTGGCTGCCGCCCTTGCTCTTGGTGCCACAGGTGTAGCCTTAGGAACTCGCTTCCTGGCCTCGACAGAGGCCCGCATCAGCAAGGGTTATCAACAGGAGATCGTTCGGGCTACCGACGGAGCTAGTCACACAATCCGTACCACCCTGTACAATCAACTCCGAGGTACGAACGGATGGCCAGAACGATACAGTCCACGCGGTATCGTCAACAAAAGCTGGCATGACCATCAAGCGGGTGTGCCATTCGACGAGCTCAAGCGGCTCCACGATGACGCTGTACACGCTGGGGATAGCGGCTGGGGCCCAGAAGGAAGGTTGGCCACGTACGCTGGTGCTGAAATTGGGCTTGTGAATAGCGTGGAAGCGTCGAGCGTCCTAGTGAACCGTTTGCGAACAGAGGCCTGTGATGTTATTAGGCGCCTGCAAGGGCCATAGCATTGCTGGAGTGTCTTACATTGCGTTATAACAAGATTGGGATTTGTCCCTTCAAATAAAAGTAAAGAATGGCCTTCCCTCATCTTTTTGTACGGAAAAATATCTACTAAACAATAAGTACGACGACAAGAGCCGTCGTCGGGCTTTCCCGTAAGGCTTTCTAAAGAGGAGATGACATTTGTTCTGAGGGGATGAGATTGAATTGATGCTTGAAGATTCCTGGTCAACAGGCTGAGGTTTCATGAATACCAACGACAGATACCATGCAATATATTCTGAGCCGTCCTTATATAGTTTTCGAGTAGAGTTTCTGCTAGCCACGTAGAAATGTCGTAGCGAATGGTTTGTGTTCTCGCCATAGATCAGATTACCAGTCTTGCCGAATAGAGTCTCGATGACTTACACGCCGTGACAATCACCAGCTGCCTAAGTGAGGAAGGTAGGCACGAGCTTCCGGTGTAGTTCAGGACCCTGCCATATGGACCGATGAATACGTTCGAATTGAACATGGTGCCGCAGCTATACCATACTCTCCCGGAGATTCTGATGCTGACGAACGTTTTTTGTTCCCTGAGCGGCTGATTGTATGGCCTGTCCTCTCCATCGCCGTAGATGAATTGCTCCGCCATTAACTTGAATAGCACATGATTTTGGGTAGGCGGGCGAAGGGTGCACCGGACTAAAAATGATGATATGAAGGTCTCTGGAAGAAGGACGGTGGGTGATCACGTATTTGTGCAAACTTCAATCTGAGCACCAGAGCCGATACCGAAACAACATTAGCACTGTATCGCGGCGTACAAGATATGCCTTTCCAATCCTTTTCTTTCTCGATATCTGTAAGGCTATGGCTATATCATAGGGCTTCTCTGCAGCCATAACCAATGTGTCTGACCATTTTCGACCGACGCTGGCTGCACGTCTTTACTTATCCACGCCCACTCTTGGTTACGACGGCATCATTGCTTGTTCTGGATAATCAGAACTTATTTACGTTCCTTGATTACTAATATATACCAGTATGCAATCTGTACGACGGTTTCGTTTGCTTCGGCAAATGAAGAGAGTAACGGCACCGCCTTTTCACAAACGGTCTTGTAATATTCCGCTATTGTATCTCCGTGGCCTCACGATGCCTGTCATGCTGCTGGCTTCGAATCCTGCCTACTCCCAAGGGTCTTCATTTTTGTAGGGCGCGTGGTGACGATTTTCGCGCACAAGCCGAGGCCGTGCGGGCCAGTAAAACACGTTACCTACGGGAAAATCGCCGCTGCAACTTCAGCGAAGCAGGCGCTGCAAACCATTTATCCGACACACACGATGAACGTTGAAGGTAGGCAGACACATCGCCAGCGACTGCGCATTGCATGCGATCATTGTCGAAAAAGCAAACGGAAATGTGACGGAGGTCGCCCATGCAACATTTGCCTCGGATACGGATACGATTGCTCCTATCGCTCAACGCCTCGTAGTCGGCAATCTCAAAGGGGCGCAGGTCGATCTCAGACCGTAATCACGCGAGAAGCGAGCCCATCAGTTCCCCCAGGAATACTGCCACAGCAGCTGGAGCGCCAGGAGCAATGCAATCTGCCATCAGGGCGGCGCCGGCGCCAGCATCAGCATCCGCAACAAGGCCAAGATCAACAAGACCAAGACCAACAAGGCCAAGAGCAACAAGGTCCACACGGATATTTGCGATCTGTTGAGAGCAACTCTGGTGCAGCTTTTGCACGCCTGCTTACGATTACGCTCGAATCGTCTGATCGGAGTGTTTCTCCGATGCGAATGCTGGCATGGAATTTGTTTCTCGGAGAAAGGCAAACAGCGGGCTCTGTGCACCACGAGATGCTCCCAGCCGTTCTGTCAGAACCAGAGATGCGACATCTGGCCACTGTTTACTTTGAAAAGGTCCACCCATGTTATGGTTTCATTGACAAAGACATGCTGCTCCAAAGCATATCAAGCACGTGGGGTGGGCAAGGCAGTTCCAGCGCGCAAGACGCAATTTTGTGTGGCGTCGCCGCTCTTGGTTGTCTCTTTTCCAGCACTCAGGATCTGGTGGCTGAGCTGAGTCTTGTTGCACTTGCTAAGCGCCTACTAGACCCGTCAACTGCGGATTCTCCATCACTACATAGCGCTACTGCCTGGTTACTGCGCACTGTATATCTACGGCTCACCGCGAAGCCAGAAGAGGCATGGTTAGCAAGCTGCACTACCCTCCATATCATCGATGCAGCAGGATTAATGAGAAGCGCCGACCATGGTAGCGCCTTCTCCCTACCTCAAGACCCTCGAGATGTCCATCTTCGGAGGAGGGCGTTTGGTGTAGCGCAGCATCTGAATATATGGATGTCGTATGACCTCGGTCGGAGTCGTGTGTTGCTACCGAATGCTGACACTGTTCCGCCATCTGCGCAGCCAGGCGAATACACGGCGGAGCTGTTAGATCTTCTGCCATACTCACAGGACCTGGACCCAGCCAACGGACTAAGCATGGACAGCCTTGTTGCAGTACTTGTGGAGGTTTTAGATCGAACCCATACAGAGCCGCCATCTGTTCTAGCACAGTGCAACTTGATGCTGTGCATTCATCGCAGGCTTCATTCTTCAAAACTAGAAATCCCGGACGATGTCATGAACAAGGTTCTTGGTCTGATTAAAAACAGTATACAGGCCGCTCGCTCAAGCGTTGCCGCGGGACTTCCATGGCATCACGTAGCTAATATCCCTTTTCAGGCGCTATGCACGCTGCTTGTTATAGACACTGTGCAGTCGTTCGAACTCCTGAGTGAGTCCCTGGCTTGCGTTATTGCTGTCAACGATGCGTACCAGACAGAAGCGACGCGGGAAGCAGCCACTACGGCATGTACCCTGCTCCAGCTGCATCAAAAGCGAAGAGAGGCTGAGATAAAGAAACATTCAGATATGCTAAGCATGTACCCGTCGGTGGATTTTCCATTGCAGGATAGCCACGGCGATCCCTTAAATGGGTATGCTCTGCAAAATTCCTGGTGGTTCAACGAGTTCGTGGCGCACTCCGACCTGGCTCTAGGCGTCACTCCACCAGCAACAATGACATCTGCAAGCTTTGTGGGCGCTATACCAAGCTGGTAGCATTTCGAGTCCGTCATTCTTCTGATCAAGCCGACATCTACCTTAGATTCAACACATCGACGTATAAGTGCGTTTCCAAAACCTATTTAGTTCATTGGGCGACAAAGAATCATCAAAGCACTGCGGGGCCACGACAAACGGATTGCAATTGCCAACTGCAGGCGTTCTGCGGTAAATGGCGTAAACCCTGGACTGGGCTGCTATTCGCTCTGGTCCCCCGTGGCTGGCCTCTCGGTCTACTCTTCCCACGTTCTATTTATCCTTGCTCGCGTCTTCTAAGGCATAGGTCCGCACTCACCTTGCCCAACGCTCTCGCCATCCTAGGCCAATCCTACTCACCTAGGCCACGCAAAAATATGTCTTTCGCGTGGTTCTGTGCATCGGCCCCATTTGGCGCCATTGGTGATTTTAAATCAACCTCTGCTAACGATTCAATAGTACAGAGAAGATTAGCATGGCCCCTGCATTAAGGTTGTCATTTTTAGTTAACAACAGTGGCCTAGTACTGTATGTCTAAGCTATTAGGATCACGCGTTCATTCCTTAAATATTGCAAACGGATTCAACTTGCTAAGCGCATTCCTTAGACATTGCAGACAGATTCAACCTGCTAAGCTCATTCCTCAAACATTGCGAACAGTTTCAACTTGCTGAGCTTGACCTTCTTGCTGATTCATAGCCATCATTTTCTCATCCATGGCAAGATCAACCTCCTCCGCATGTCTGTTTCCATACATACCTATCTTGTACCATGGGAGGGAAAAGAGGCGATCCATGCTCTCAAGATCACGACCCGCGGTCTCAGGGACAGTAACGAAGACCCACACAAAACCAGCGATGGTTATGACAGCGAAGAACCAGAAAGTACCAGCCGGATCGATACCGCCTAAATGTTTAGACAGAAGCATGTTAGGCAACGCACGCGAGCTGCCATACTGATTCGCGAAGTGGAAGCACATAACGAGCGAGGTGGACATAGCACGGATGCGGAGAGGAAACAGCTCAGCCGTGAGAAGATACTGCATGGAGTTCCAGCCTAGCGCCCATCCAAAACCAGAGAGGAAGATCATGAAAATGGCACCCTTGCTCACTGGCGTCTGAGACGGCGCAAGTTTAAAAGTGCTTACAGTGCCTAGTTGTGGAACGGCAGTGAGGAAGCCGGCAATGTAAATCATCGAGATGGCTTGCAGGGCGATGCCAATGAGGAGAGAGCGCTTACGACCAATGACATCAACGAGGAAGAGCGCGCAAATGATAGCGCCAGCTAGCTTGACGATGCCGAAGACGGCAGTGACAAGAAGTCCTTCATTTGTGCCAGTAACGCCAATAAGGGCAAACAGGCTAGGAGCGTAGAGAGTGATGGAACCAGCACCAGACCACTGGGAAAGAATTTGGGCCATGAGGCCTAGATAGATGCGGTAGAGGTTGCTGGGTACCAAAAACATCTCCTTAACAACACCTAGCCAGCCCTGGCCTAAAGTGGCTTCTTGCTCTTCTTGCAACTGGAGCCGGATGTTGTTGATTTCTTGGAGAACGTATGGGTTGTCTCGTGGGAGATTACGCACACGGGACATATTTATAATGGCTTCTTCATCTTTGCCAATCTTAACGAGGTAGCGAGGGGACTCGTATTGGGTGAAGGAGAGCAGGAACACAATGCCAGCAAACATGATGTGCAAGCTAGTGGGAAGCTCCTAAAGTGGAGTTAGCACAATACAAATCAGTGGACTGTAAGAGGCGTACCCATCGTGCATGGGTGTGCTCGCCAATATTCACAGATGCGCCATAGTTGGCAAAGTAGGCAAGGACAATGCCGAGGTAGACAAATCCAGTGAAAACACAAGTGCAAAGACCGCGAATGGATGCCGGCGCTATCTCGGCGAGATAGACAGGGGCTACGACAACGGTCTGACCGACGCCTAATCCAGCGATGAATCGTCCTGCATAGACAGCGCCGAGGTTGCCGCCGTTACCCATAAAGATAGCGATACCAACAATCCAGACAATACACAGCTGGCGAGTTGCCCAGAGACGACCGACACGATCGCAGACGACGAATGCACTAGAAGATGGTAACAGGTTAGCAGATGGTTAAAGATGGAGATGGGGACAACAACTTACAAGAGGGCTCCACCGACAGAGCCGATCTGGACCATAGCAGAGACATTGGCTTTAATGTTTGTCTGCTCGTGAACGCTATAGCTTTGGTAATTGATGGAGTTCTGGAAATTTTTCGAGTTGAAAGCACCGCCAATTAGACCTTCATCGACACCACGGGCGGCGCCCATGAGGCCAAAGGAAATGACGGCAAGCCATAGCCGCCAGTTGAAAATTTCCTTTGGCTCGCCAAGATCCTTGAGCCTAAAGACATTGACGGGCTTTTTGATGCCGCCAGCCATGTTAGATGTAACCGAGTTTGTGTTATAAGTGAGAGAAGAAGACGCTCGACTGACTACAGGCAAGGTTGACGAAGAACTAGGATGTGCCCAGGAAACTGAGGAGACGGTGAGTTGCAGACTTAATATATTTTGTTTCGCCGCTATCAGTATATTTGGATAGCTTGTGGCACTGTGAAGGACGGCTGCGACGGTACGCACTTCCCCGCTTTCTAGTGCTACTTCCAATCCTCCCCGCATGCCAGCTAAATGTAGCGTGGCAAGGAGCGAGGGAAGAGGGGTTCGAACGCGGGTAAAGGCTAGATGCGATCGGCGCGCCTAGGTTATCTTTTCCCCACTTGAGAAAACTACCTCCGAATGAATAAGGAAGCCACTGCAGACAGGCGTTGACATATATCGAATCACAGACGAGATAGCAAGCGCTGGAATATGTCTGTATGTAGTCTCACGCATGAAATCTCCTCTCTTTAAATCACAATCACGCTAGAGAATATGGCGAGGCATAGGAATGGCGGGGTCAATGTGGAGAAGATATAGATGTAATATTAACTGAGCGGAAAGTGCTCGGAAAGTCACCGAGCAGTAGCTTCAAGTTCGTTGTCCCGTGCCCTTGTGGGGTCTCCGAGTTGGTGATCAGCAACATCGGTGGTCTTAGACCAGCAGCGAACGCCGAACGTGAACCTGTTTGCCAACGCTACGTACGAGCAAAACCACTAGCTAGGTCTCGGACATAATCGGAAATTGTAACTCGAGAACGATTGTTTGTGGAATGATTTGAATCTACAAAATCGGCCATGCCGAACGCTCCTTCGCGCGCTGAGCTATCCCGCTCTGCGCTAAGGGGTCCTTGTTCCCTCGAAAGCCCCATTACACTAACATGAATTAAGCAAATCACTAGCGTCGCTAATGAAGACAAGCATTGCTAAGCAAATGTCATCGGCAACGTTCGAAACGTATGGCGGAGACTTTACCCCGCAATAATCCGAACCTTCCCCCGCCTTACTCAATTCCTACGGCATGTCGATCAAGCTTTTCGGAAAGATCTTCTAGGTTCCTTCCTACGTTCCTTAATGTGCTTGTCACCGACCTTGGGTAGAAGATATTATATATGTGTATATGTAGAGAAAAATAGGGAACATTTTCATAAGAGCTAATGAGCCCTTTAATATCGTCAAGCTAATTAGAGGAGATGACCCTTTAAGGAAGCTACTGGAGATAGATTATAGCTCACCATCTTTTTATTTGGTGTTATAGGAGCTACAGGAATCGTTCTTCAAGGTCTCATTTGCGCTACCTTTACCCCTCCACTCCGACGCTATAAACAAAAATCTTACAGGGATGCAGTGCTTCAATAAGCGCCACAGGATGTAGAACAGTGAGTGTAGATGCAAGGTATAGGCTAATAGAATCCAAGGCGAAATTTTATCGTCTTCCTGCTCTAATTTCTTTCGGCTTGAAAACACGGCAAATGGTGGCCGCAATCTAACAGTCTACCCTGTAGTCACCAGCTCAATCGTTGCTACCCTAACAAGTATCAAATCATATGGCTATAAGTACAGACAAGTCTGTCAAAGGCGAAGGGTATCATATGCTACAATTACATCACTTTGAAATTAAAGACTGAGATCCATTAGATCGATCACTTTAGATCCATCACTTTAGATTGTTACGTGGCGCTTTACAAGATGAAGGCCCTCACGATAACTGGCCTTGCAGCCTTTCTAGCAGCATCTGCTTCGGCGCAAAGCAGTGCTATTCTCTATTCTGTAGCGACATCCATTCCTTGGAGTCCAAAGGCTCCCTCATCAGTCGATCAAAGTGTGGTATACAATGACACGTACTATCTATCAGACCGCACTAATGCTGGAGTAAGTATTAGATTCTTCTTGCACGCTTTACCTCCTCACACTTTGATAGGTGCATGTTGTCTCCCTTATCAACAATACGCAAACCAAACTCATCACAGGTTTCTCCACCGGCCTCGTTAATGGAAAGCTCAGCTCCTCCATCTCTGGCCCGGACGGCATGATTGTTCTCCCCTCTCGCAACGAACTCTGGGTTGGCGACGGCGATGGCACCATCAAGATCATTGATCTCTTCAAATCCACCATCATCGCCTCTATTAACACAACTTCTACTAAGCGTGCAGACGAATTCGCCTATGACCCCACCAACAACGTCGTAGTTGTCACAAACCCCAACGAAAAACCCCCATTTGTCTCCGTCATCTCAGCCACAAAGCGCACAGTACTCGGTCAAATCATGTTCCCAAATGTCACGGAGCTCGAGCAGCCGGCATTCAATCCCGCTGACGGCCTCTTCTACGTCTCCGTGCCATCTTCAGGTGCGCATCCAGGCGGATCGATCTGCACGTTGAATATTGCGGGTCTGTCGATTACGCACACGTACCCGATCCCCGAGTGCGTTCCTGCTGGCATTACCTTCGGACCAAAGAACCACCTTTTTATCGGGTGCTCCGCGTCACAAATTACAGACTATGGATACGCTGCCTCGTATATTATGGATGTTGCCACCGGCAAAATAATATCAAACATCTCTAGTCTTGCTGGGATTGACCAGGTTGCCTACGATTCTACAGCGAACTTGTTCTACGCATCGGCATACCAGAACCTTGCGGGTGGAGGGAATCCGATGCCGCAGATTGCAGTTGTGAATGCATCGAGTGGGGTTTTGGTTCAGACACTAGTCACGGATAACGTGACGGCGCATTCAGTGGCTGTTGACGAGAAGAATGGCCTCATGCTCGTCCCCATCCAAAAGCAGGGGATTGTTGTATATGATCTCAAGGCTGGTATACAGGGAAGTGGGAACTTGCCTCCAAGTGTGACGGGGACTGGTGCGAAACCGTCCGCGAGCGTGAAGACGAGTGGTGGGGCTGTGATTAGTGCTGTGCAAGCCCTGATGACTACTGTTATAATTGGCATTGCAGGGTCACTACTGCTATAAAACACTAACCCCACCGTTATGTCTTTAAATTTACAATATATCGATATTAACTTTGCAATTGTGCTCGCCTCTCGATACCTTTTGCCAAAATTGAAATCAAAATGCAAACCTATATGACATTATGTCTACCCCTGTACTATTGGTTGGCTATCAAATGGCGAAATTCAGGATTGGCTGTCTTAGCGAAGCCGATAACGATAACGCCCCATCAATTTCGACCTTCGCCCTATAACTGTCGCTGGTGCCGATCGAGTTTACTCGTCTACCTATACTTAGTATACATCGGAAGGTGTAGGGTCAGCAAGCATGCTGACTTTGAACCCCGAAGGTTTGCAACAAGATATTAAACACGTCGAAAAAAACCTCAAGGGGTTCAACTAAATGCGGGGAGTTGTTGCAATATAGGGATTGTTACGTGGGGTGTAATGCCAACTCGGAGGATATGCCCTCTAAGGGCAAAAAGGAATCGTAATTAGTAGAAACACAGACCTCCGCTCCAGAGGAAGGGCAGCGTTCGGCTGACTCTCTGGAGATAGTTGCAATGCCAACTGACTATTTGTGGGGAGGATCAATTCTCACTTTTCATTTGAGCAAGCTATGCCAAGCCTGCAGATCACCTTAATAAGCATGCCAAGAAGTTACCCCCACGGCCCGCATTGACGCAACATAAATACCATAGGGGTATCTCCTGGGAGACAGTTCTTTTTGGGGTGATAAAGTGCACAAGTTATTTATCGCGAGGCTGGCAACATGGCAGATAACACTGATGCCCAGCCATCGACTCCGGAGCCCAAGAAACGCGCTCTTTTCCGCCAGCCGCTTGCGCTACAGTGGTTTGAGAATGGGGTGCTGAAGAAGCGGAGCGACGAGGAGAGACAGGCTGGCAGGTTTGAGCTGTTCCTGGATTTACTTTACGTTGCTATCCTTGCGAGTTTCGCCGATGGCCTCGCAGAGCATCCGTCGGGTATTCAGGTGGTAAAATATATCGTAAGTCTCACATCTGGACTTTTACGATGCATTTCAGCGCCTAAGTGATTGCAGCTCATCCTTGCCCCATCATGGCACATCTGGAGCGATCTGCGCGAGCTGATGAACTCGTTCTATAACGATGATCTCGGTCAGCGTATACTGATTCTCTGGATCATGGCGGTGCTCGTCGTCTACGGCAACAACGCTGTAGTTGTCGACGAGGACATCACTGCTATGCGCGCTACTGTTGGAGCCTACATGACCGCGCGCCTGACCGCCAACACCGCGCATTTGGTCTATTCTTTCTCTAGCTACCATCATCGTGCGCAGCAGCGTCTTTGGTTTGTTTGCTCCTTCTTCGCTCTATTAATCTACATCCCATTGTACTTTGAGTCGCTCTCGCTCCGCAGCAAAATCGCTGTGGCAGCCGTCGGTATCATCGTCGAGGAGTGTCTCTGGGTCTTCTGCTATTCACCCATCGCGAAGCGGATTATGCGTGCGAAGTACACCACCGCTGCCGATATCGGGCACGAGATCGACCGATTCGCGGCGTTCTACATTATTGTCCTGGGAGAGTTCCTGTACGCGATTATAGTTGGCCACCCTGCGGCCGCGGGGTTCAATGTCAGACTCCTGAGGGCTATTTGGACATTGATCATCGCGTTCTGTTTCAACTGGCTATATGTGCATAATGATGGATCGCTTAACTACGAGCATGCCATCAGGCACAATATCATCACAGCATTCACATGGGTCATGATGCACTTGCCTTTAGTAGCCTCCATGCTGGCTGGGGGACACGTCGCAGCTGCTAGCACAAAGACGGACGAACTCGAAGATCCGGAACTTTGGCTACTGTGTGGTGGACTTGGCATAGGCATTATCTGCCTGTATGTGATTGCGATGTTGCACCGGTCAGACGACCCTCCGGGGACATCGATGCTACCTAAGGTTGGTGTATTCAGAGCCATGGAGATCCAATTCGCTGACCTTGCAATTAGCACCTCCGCCTACTTCTTCGTCCTGTTATAGGCATCATTATCATCTGCCTCCCTCTGAGCCCAGCCCTGGGCGCCACGGCTTTCTTGTCGATAATTATGGCTCTGATCGTTGTCTGTGTTGTTTGGGAGAATGTCACGTCGTTGCAGTGTGGTGCGAAGTTCTGGGAGAGTTGGGAGAACACAGGATATCCAGAGGACTACAAGGTGACCCCTCGTGAGGATGGAAAGTGCTGAACAGGTGGGGCTTCAACGCCGAGGCGCATCTTTGGATGTCACGTGCCTTAAGCTATTTGCGCCAAGAGGCTAGTGATTACTGCCAAGCCCAGCTACCCGATCAATCTAGCCAGATCGGGTGTACAAGTCACGAACGCCAACACATGACGGATCACTCTCCTGTCTCCAGACGATGAATCAACTACAATATCGGTCTATAATAAATATATGTTTCTCCATCTATTAATATCCAACAGCTGCTGCGACCATTTCCCGAAGAATGCAACGACATCTGACAAAATCTGTGTGATTTTTCTCTCATTGGAACACTTCGTATTAGAGAACGGCTTTCATATCAGGTTGGGAAGCTGTTAGCATCTCTCGCGGATTCCATCGATTCGTCGATTGCTCGGGATTGCTATCTGAAGCAGTTAAACATATCCGATATATACTCTAATTCTCTAGATTGCGGGGTAAAGATCGCCAGGCGAGGAGGTTGGGTTCGTTCTTCTGACACCATTCGCCAGTCGGTTCTCATTACCCCGACAACCCTGTTTTACGTTTCCGTCACGAGATTCAGAGGTCAAATGTACATTTATGTCACAAGCTTCATATTAAACCCAACGGTTACACTAGACATATTTATCATTTCCCTTGTATATAT
>JPKC01000270.1:0-22971 GCA_000750925.1 Pseudogymnoascus sp. VKM F-4518 (FW-2643) | reverse complement strand
CGAGGCTCCTGGTTTATCAGAGGTTTGCCACAGCATTGTTGGTTTGCTATGAGTTCACATTAGCAGAGAACCCCGTCTAACTATCGACAACTAACCAATCTTAACATCGCCCTCGGTGTTGATGACGATGTTCGAGCAATTGAGAGATCCGTGTTCGAGCCCCTCTCTTTCGAGAAAGGCTAAGCCGTCGAGGATCTACCATGCTCCTTGTCAGCGTGTGTCCTACGCGGTTGCTGGATGTGCCTCACCTGTATGAGGATAGCTGCTAGTTGCCTTTCCGTAGGATATTTAGCACACTGTACGATCTGGTCGAGCGAGAATGGCATATGCTCGAGGACAATGAAGAACGATGTCTCAGTAGTGAAGGCGTCAAGAACCTCGACAATGTTGGCATGTCGGACGCGTACATGCATATAAAGCGCCTTCTCGGCAGCTGCAACGGGGAATGCCCTCACAGCTACGAGTACAGAGTGTCTCGCCTTTCGTTGTGCCACAGTAACAGAACCGTTAAGGTCGAGATTGAGAACCTTCTCGTAGATTTTCCATGGTGATTCTTTTCTTGGTATGATGTTCGTAAATGAGCTGGTCCCAGATTCACTTATGCTGGACAGCCTAGGTATCTTGACACTGCTCGTATGATTTGTATCATCCTTCGGGGAGCGAGATCTTTTCGAGATCAGCTTTTTAGTGGTGCTCTCTAAAGTGCTGCCCACTAGGGAACTTAACAGTGCAAGTAGCACAGCGGAAGCTTCAGGATGCTGAGGAGACAGCTGCTGAGCTGAGGCCTTTAAACAGTCGATTTGCGTGTGACGATTACCTGAACTCATGTTGAGGCAACGTGAGCGGTAGGCAGGGTAGGGAGCTAAATAATCTAGAGTATTATCAAGGAAGGAAGAGGGACAGAAGACGGACGAGAGATAGAAGAAGGGCGGGGGATAGAAGGACGAGGGATAGAAGGACGAGGGATAGAAGATGGACGAGGGTAGAATGCCACAGACGGGCGGGGATAATTCTAACCCATTCGAGGGAAGGTGAAATGGGCAGCGCGTAGGGCAGCACAACCTGGATGATCTGAAGAACGCGCAACTGACCGACAACTCCCACCCTGCTTTGAATTACCCCTCGCCAGATAACCATGCGGTGTTTCCATCTGTTAGGTGGAGGTGACGCAACTACTAATGGCAAATTGTATAAATACTGGAGGATTTAAAGAAACAGACCGATTCTGTGTCTACCCTAACGACAAGTTTTCTTATTAACATCATATCAGAGGAGAACATAATTCTCACTATGAAATCATCGGGCCCCCAAATCCTGGAAGCATTAGAGCGAAGGATAGCAGACGACAAAGCCACCTCCCAAGAGACACACCATGCTCCTGTCTATGAGTCGATACTGAGTAGCACAGCTAGAACAGACAAGGAAGGATTAGCTAAGCAGATGGATGATATCACTCAAAGGCAAGATATTTTGAACGACTCGGCCCCCGAGGTATGTCTGATTTGAACAGGCAGGTTTCAACAAATGCAAGAGAGCAGACTTAAATTTAATGAAATGATCTGTCCTGATTCAGGCGAGGATTCAGAGCCTGACTTATAAACGACAGCAGATATGAATTAAGTCGCCTATACACTCTTCTGCACTATCTAGAGCCAACCATAGCAACATATTTGATTTACGTGCATGAGCCTGAAATGTTGGCCAAGTGATATCTGGTAAGGGTTCATCGGACCACTTAGTGAGGAGAGGTCATCGATGCCATCGGTCATGGGGTGAGGGCCTCATCCCGTCTTCTTAACGCCGTGGCAATATTCGTATCTGCGCACCCCTACTCTCTACTTCCTACTTGCTCTAGATCTTCTAGATTGCGTTTCCGTTGATATTTCGCGTCAACATCGTGTGGCAACATACTTGTAGGGATTGGAAAAGAATTCATCTTGCCACCATTTAGTAAAATGTCATCGAAGTCAGAAGAGTACCTATAATTTCTTTCTTAGATAGTAGAAAACATGCGTTGCTAGGAGATACGTAGGTATAATAGCGCCCCTTCTGATAGATGATCAAGGCAACATCTGCGCTGTATAGTTCCGCGTACTCATATGCCTTGTTGGTCAAAGTGCTTCTCCTTCTAGATGCATTCTGGCTTTAGCGTTTCCGTACGTTGGTCATGTTGCGATAGAGTCTATTGGGCATAGAGGGGGTTGTGATGTCTCTTGTAATTTTGAGAGTTATAACTAGAAATAGATAGTCGTAGACTGTCGCTGGCATTGTATGGCAAGCTACGACTACGTGAAGATGGCAGAAATCTTATACCTCTAGGAACGGTAATTCTGGCATCCCAAACTTAAGGGTCACCACCCGATGGTCTACCCGGCGGTATCGATAGCCTCTCACCACCCTCACCACCTCATACCAGGTATCCACCTCCAGATGAGGGTCCGCGTATCCACCGATCCACCAGATGTATGCTACCTGCACCACCCGATGGACCCACCTCTCACTACCCGATGGACTCAATGAACCCTCATCAGTTATCCACCGACTTATCTTTGGTGACGAAGGAGATGATACTGCAGCTGTTCCCTAGGTTGGGTACGAGAGCATTGTTGATTTCGCTTCTCGACTGCACAGGGCTACCATTGCGCCTAACAGTCACGTAGGAATTGATTATTATGGCACAGGCCGCGACCAGAGACATTTTTGAACTGGGGCAGCGACAACAGGAAGTGAGTGGCATATGGTTTATAGTAGCCATGTTTTCAATTCGACAAATGGAAAAAGGAACGTATGTAAAGGCCATCTCCCCGGTTCAATTCGCCTCCCTACAGAAGCGACGATGTAGGTACAGATCCCTTTATCCATGCAACGGCTAATTATAGACACTGTCGACATAGTCTTTACCATAGAACTCCCGCACAAATCTCTCATTAATTTCGACAGCCCTTTGAAGGTGTTCGAAACGTATGCAGCAACTTTGCTTCGTCGCTAAAGCATAGGCTGTTGCGACGATGTTCTTGATCTGTAGAAAGCAATAGTGAGCATAAGACAAACATTAGGGAAGATTTTGTGTGGGTTCTTACCTAGCGGCCATTGTATTTGCCTGCAGTCAAGCTCTTTAGCTCCGAGCGACTGACATTGGCGGGACCTTGACTGGTGTTGGCCCGATCAAGGAATTGCTTCCATATCTGCTCCTTGGTATCTTTGTCCAGGTCATCGTATCTCAACGTAATATGTACCCGGCTGAGGATTGCTTCGTCGAATTGCGAGACGCGATTCGTTGTCAAAAACATGATACCCTTGCAATATTCTAGCTTGCGGAGGAATACCGCAACCAGACTGTTACAGATCAGGTCTTAGTTTAACCGTCGCTCGAAGTAAACGTCGGCTTCATCTAGGAGAAGAACAGCACCCCAGTTCTTTGCGATCTGAAAGATCTGACTAAGCTGTGCTTCCAACTTTGCTGCATCGGTACTCAACTCTCCAGCAGAAATCTAAATAGTCAGCCAACATCTCAATGCGATGAGGGATAAGGCACCGTACCGAATACAGCGGCCTCTTTAGATGCTCGGCTGCAGCTTCAGCAGTCAAGGTCTTTCCAAGCCCAGGGTTGCCACTTAATGGTGAGTTAGCGCATGTAATAAGGTAGAGAGTGAGCCATTATACTGTAAGAGAATGTTAAGGCCTCGCCCCTTTCCTAAAACGAAGTCATCGAATGAGAAATCCGACTCTTAGTCGGCCTAACCATTGCGAGCCTCCACAAGGGCCATAATCACCTCTCTGTCCTCATCCTTAATCACCAAACAATCGAAAGGATCAGAGGACCACTGGATTTCGTCGAGGTCAGCCACCGCAAATTCAGCTATAGTTTATAAGTTAGTTTGCAATAATTCGTTCTTGAAAAAGGTACTCTTACCCCACTGCTTGTCTGCGAAGCTGAACCCCCGTACCGTGGGACAGCAAATCAAAAAGTCGTCCTCGGACACGTCGGCCAGATTAACCGTACTACGGCTTGTAACTAGACCAGACGCCTGGCTCCCGACCTGGTCATAATCACTTGCAGGATCGCAAATGTTGGAAATGTCAAGCCAGTTATCAAATAGATCAATTTCAGCCAGTGAGTTGATTGGCTCAGTGATCTTTAGTCGTGAATAGTTGGGATTGATCTTTTGAAAGAACTTTGCATCGATCATAACTCGGCCATCGACATTAAACTCCACAGGGACGCCGTCATCCATGAAGAAGGCCAGGCCGTTGTACTTGCAATAGTGACATCCATTTAGGGACATGAACTTCCGACCATTTTCAATAAGGTCAGCCTTTACCTTAAGAGACTCCGGGTGATGCTGGAGCGGAAACGTTTCAAGGAGGCTTATGCGTTTCGCTCCGCGAAATTTAGGGATCCCTAGCTCGATCGGTACGTTTCCATATTCTTTCCCATCAAAATCGAGATATCGACACTCGAGTTTCCAGTATATGAACCCAGAGTTAGTTATCTTCTCCTCACCGAAATCGAATTTCACGCAACGCAGCTTGTAGGTTCCGTGGCAGGTGGTGAATACTGGTTCGTTCGGTCTAAACAGTGCCCAAAGCATATCATATGTGATCTCGCCGGCCTTGAGAAGTGACTTGAGGTTCTGGGTAGTATCTGCATACTTCTCCTTCAGGTAGTTGAGAAGAAGACCAACGTGCGTCGCGCTATTTTGGTCCTGGACATCGATGCCATTCCAGTTTCGGCATGTTTCAAGCTCGGGGATGTAGTGATACAAGAGATTTTGCTCAACCTGCGCGCGTGTCAGCAGTCGAATTTGCACGGTAGACTTAGACCGTATGGACTCACCGAAAGGTTGTTCTCCTTTGTACTAACTACGTGGGCATCTTTTAAGACGTTTCTCAACGCATCTCGCAACATCTCTGACTTGATATCAACATGGTATGTGATTTTTGTCGTATCCTTGTCTGGGATGTATTTGTAAGTAGGCGAATTCCACTGTGGGCTGAGAAACTAACCAATTCGTCCACGAACCACAAACACATATTGATTCAGTTCATCTGCTTCATCCGTTGGCGTGGCTGATTCTACGACCTTATACTTATATGCCTTGGCGTCCCAACTGCATAAACGGTGTTAGCTCCTTTAAGGTTGGACTTGCTACGAAGACTAACATTTCATTGACGGCTTTAAATTCAAGCTTGGAAGCTCGAGCTGGAGGGTCTTTGGCTTTAACTTCGTCTGTGGCTGCGGAGGTGCTCTGGGTGGCACTGAGAGACTTGACAACGTCTATAAACTGTTAGGCGAAAGGCAACAATTCAGACCGATAACAGTGAGGGTTTGGAGACGTAGGGTGCATCTTCATAGCGGCGAGAATCTCACTAGCATCCTCATCGCTCAGCGTCGGCAGGGTACTAGGTGGAGTCGTTGGCCGTGGACTGCGTAGCGAAAGGCCGACTTGAATCATCTCTGTTAGAGCCATGATCAACGTAGAGTGTTGGCAGGTGGATTGATACGCGTAATAGGAGATATAGACAAAACTAAGAAGTCTGGAGATGATCGATGATTGATGATTTGAAGGCTGCAGACGTTGTGATTGAATTTATAGGGAGTCGCACGCCCTTATATATTTCTCAGTTCTTTGCCCATGACCAAACCCCCCTGTAAACCAACAACGGCCGGGGAGTTGAGGGAAGCCGGTCCTCCTAAGTTTAGGATAACCAGCAGCTCATGGTTGCAGCATCATCCATTGGCCAACTGAATATCAAGATAGTGCATCATGCAAATAACGCGGGGGAAGCACATCTGCAGGACAATGTTAGAGATGCTAGCAAGATCAATTCACTATGCAGCAGTGTAGGGGAAGCAGCCCATTGATGTGAGATAGAGCTTGTGGCATATCGAGAGTAACCACTCGATGCAAAGATCCTATCCTCATTAAAGGATACGTGCCAAAATAGCACGTATCCATTGGCCCCTAAGTAATCATAAAGACTTCAATCCGTTCGATACATTAGGATCTATCAAGGAAGCTGAATCCTTTCCTCATACAAACCGGCAGCCCACGGATGCAACCATGCTACATGTCAATTTATTGATTAAAATGCTTTCGTTGGTCCATCATGCAGGAAATGCAGGTGAAGTAGAGTATTGATAGTTTAGATCAAGAAAGGATGTGTGGTTCTCTAATAATTGATCGTCTTCTTTCGATATCTCCCCTGCGTGCTGAATTTAGTTAAGACAATATAACTGTATCCCTGCAATATTTTTGCAGCTCATTGGTGCTAAGTATATGCGAGAGGCCAAGAGGAATGGAGAGGAATGGAATGAAATGGAATGGAACGGAATGCAATGCAATGCGATGAGACGAGAGGGATGCTATATGATGGAATTGAATACGAAACAAACACACAAAGTGTCTAAAATGTAAATTAGTCCATGCTTGCACTTTGTCTCCCTCCCTAACTCAGTTTCTCTCCCTCAAGGGCATTTGTTGTAGTCGTCTCAGCTATAAGAGAAACTACATAAGAGCTGCCATAGAATGAGTCTACCAGACTGTCCGCCTCCTTCTTCACTGCTCATTATCCACTATGCAATCATCGAATCATCCTGTAATTGCGTACGCCTTTATGATCTTTATCTTGCTTCTTCATGCTGTTGATAGGTTCTTCCAATGGCGCACAGTGAAAAACAGATCGCAAAAGTATCTCATTATTCAGAGTATGATCTTAGGAGTCATTCTTTTGATCGATGGCAGTCTCATCTTCTATATCGAATTTGAGAGATCTAAGCAGAAAACAACGTGGTTCTTAGCCCTGCGAGCTCTGCTAGGCTTCTCAATACTCTTGAGCCTTTCCATTAGAGTGAGACTTTTCTGTCAATTTCAGTATGGAAATCGCTAACAACCAATAGGCTATGGCCTCTTAGAGGATGTGTTGTAGTCTATCGCAGGCCGACCCTCTTCAACTATTGCTTCACAGGTTTATCTTCTCTGCTACAGCAGCTGTGCTCGTCTTCGACACCACAGCTTTCGTTTTCCTTTCGCTAGGATTCCAGCCACAACTTGCCTGTATACTAGTGGCCCTAGTGAATTCTACCGCTCAAGGGGTTTTGTCTTACTTTTCAGTCCTATTCCTTATTCAGCAATCTCCAAAGGATAAAGTCCCACAGAAGCTGCTTGACACAATATTAGCTAAAAGAGCTTGGGGAGCACTGTGCTGCTCAAGTATTGCTTTTACAGCGGCTGTAATGTCTATGGGGCTTATTACATTACCTAACACAGATCAAATTTTACTAGTAAGTGCTTAGCTATCCATCCATAATCTGGTCTAAACCAATTAGGGAGAACTTGTCGTTGATTGCCTCTTAGCCATTCCATGGGTTGCTCTGCAAGCTTACAAGTTGACGAAATCTTACTCTTTAAGATCCAACGGTGTGTATAGTTCTTATCAAGTTAATGGCAGGGATAATGAATTGAGGATAACGGATGTCTGAAGGCGTTGAGGGCATCATGGGTTGGTATTTAGTATCGACGATATTTTGTGAATATAGCATTCATAGAAAGTGAATAAATGGCACATCTCGTAGATCCAGCAGGCAGTGAAGTTCAATCAACTAGAACAACTGGCTCGTATTTTCAGCGTCGCTTTATACGCCATCTTCAAGATTCCACTCTCGATGTAATGTCTCATAGCGTAGAGATCCTTGATTAATCTTCTCTCGCCTCGTACCGCTGGCCTGGTTAGTACAAGATACAAGAACGACTCTGTAGCCATGATTAAGGCGAAATCTTCAAGTTGCTCCCAGAGCCGCACTAAAAGTTAGGCGCATAAACGGGTGCCCATTAAAACACGTGCAACGGATTAGGCTTTGATATATATTCGTACCGAAGTACCGAAGTCGATGTCACATCTCGTCGACTCGAAAGAGGGCAACTAGCCATTGACTTTACTAGATTTCAAGCACTTCTTCCTCACGGTTAGGAGAGCTTCGTCTTCAGTGTACCTTTAAGCCTAAAGGCATCAGCGCCTAACGTGGGGCATTTTGCGGCCACTATCGGGCCACTAAACAAATCACATGTTCTCCAACCCCACGTTCTTACGATTTCCCTCTAACGCGCCATTTCTCGCCAACATCGAAGTGCAAACTTTAAATACCAGATTATCAACCAACTTGAGCACGTCCGCAAATTTCTTCATAGTTCTTTATCGCATACTTACAACGCAAGATTTTGAATCCACAAACGAGGACGCAAACGGCCTCAACTGTTTGCAAGCGACTAACTCGAGAGCAGCTCAGGCAGCTTCTGCTGAACGTATCCATCTCTTTCCTACAAGGACATTCACTCGAAGCAGCTCAGACACTGCTTCTCAGCATAGCGCGCATAGCGCGACCGAAGCTTGTCAATCAAAGCTGACTGCGCTTTGTTGGGAAGAGGATATGTTGATGGTATGTCGCTTCATCCGTGATTCTTTCTCATCTAATATACATCAGGCCTTCGAAGAGAAACCCCTCGATTTGACAATAGATTTCAGCAATGTTGAAGAGAACAGCGTTACAATGATTATAGGTAAAGGTCAGACAGTGTACTAGAAAGGTTGCAATGTTACTGTCTATAAGAATGACAGCAAAGGGAAGGAGCAGACAAGGAAGCTTGTTAGTATGCCTGACGGTCAAGGAATTGTACCATATAGTAGTAAGCTGTATGTCACCTAAGGGAAAGTGAGGGAAACATAGGTTGCATAACGATATGACGTTCTAAGTATATAGCTTGTTTCGTATTTCAATACCTCTATCTAGGCCAAGAGACATGTTTATAATGGCCCCGTTCTTTGTAAGAATCATTGATACGCATTCCGTTCTGTGCTTTCCTTCCTCGAATTCCCTCTTGCAAACAGGGCTTTCCTTGATCGCGTTATATATATCAGGGCCAAACACATTAATAATAGCTTCATCTCGAACTCCCTTCAGAGTCGCTTCTAAGTTAGGTATAATGAGCGTGATCCCTTCGTTTAGAACAATGTGCCGAGCCTGATCTACCCATTTCATTTGTGCGTCGAACAGAAGCATCGCAAGGTGTTCCACATCCGATTCGCAGACATCTAGACTCATGAGACAATCGACCGGTCCTCCCCAAAGAGGAAAGACCATTGTCACACATGCTTTCCAAGATGTTATCCTACCAGTCTAAACTTGGGCTGTTCTGATCGCACCGTATATATTTTTGCCAAAAACTGTCGCAGCCCCTTCTAGAGAAGCATTTTCGATCACTTTTTCCTATGCAGGACCTCTAATAAGCGCAGATTGGGATTCTAATTGAAGTCTAAATTAGTAGCGCTTCATATCTCTTTGATTGCATAACAATTCAGTACCTGTAGGGGTTGCACAATTCTTTGAAGTCTCCGCTAGGGAAGACAGCTCTAATACTCGAGGACGCTTACGGGACGTTTCATCTGTCAGAGTTAACTTCAGGGTGTGATTAATTTGGGGTATTTTAACGAACGGCGAGTCTCGTCATGTAGACATGGATGCTTTCTATAAGAGGGAGGTAGCTGGCCTAATATTCCTAGGTCTTGCGAATCTTTTGGGAATAAAGCCTTGAAAAACTTGATAAAACGAGAATCATCTGTGAATTTTCCCTCTGCTGCTACAGACTTTAAAAAGTCTCTCGCCTCTGTGTTCAGATTCAGTTGAACCGGATCTCCCTTTTCTAACAGAAGCAAATCTGCAACTACTTTGTAGAAGTCGGGGCGGGAGCAAATCGTTGGCAAAACCACCGACACGAAAGCAACAAATAGATGTGGATATAAGTCTTGGACTTCCAGGTACACGTCTCGTGCTCTGTCGTTGCGCCATTTCGTTGAAGGTACGACCATTTTTGATTTCGCTCCCCATGTTAAGGTGAAACGGTCTTTAAGATTTTTGCGAATCTTACTCGGAATCTTTAGGATGCAACCATCATCGTACTCGCAAACAGCATTCTTGATATCTTCTTTAAGGTTGAGAAGTCGAGAATTCTCGGTATTCTCTAGACTCGACGTAGTAGATAAAGGTAAAGAGGCACTAGCCATGTTTCAGTGGGATGGAATGAGATGGAATGCAGCGCAACGGGATGGAATATGAAGGAATACAGTGCAATGGAAGGAGTCGGGATGGAATGCAATGGAATGCAATGTATAGATTCCGCATAACTTAGTCCAAAAGGAATATGAGATAAGCGTCGATTACTCAGCCCTGCCTTACGCGACGCTGCGCCACGCTGTTTCTAGGCTGTTTCATCCACTCTGTTCCATTCCATTCCATTCCACTGCATTCCATTCCATTTGGAGATTATGTGTCTTGTCCAATAAAGATCTTACACGAGCTCCCCAAGTGGCTACTATGTGCCTCATGCAACAATGGAGGAGCCTCCAGCAGCATCAATAATTAGCTCTGATCGAAGTATAATGAAACTTCGGCCCTATCGTGTCGTCCTGAACGATATGGCGCCCGATATGGCACATGACTGATGTACCAGTTTCATGTTGTACATGTATAAACAGAACGTTCAACAGAATATCTCGCCGCCATCCCCTTAATCGGTCCTAAAACAACTTAGTGTCGGTGAGATATAACGGATTATCTCCGCTTTCATCGTTGGTGTCATTATCGATAATTATAGCCACTTCTACGTGAAATCTGTAAGATGTGTTAACCTTGGGTGCAGGACAACACACAGACGGCCAGCTTCCCAACTAGCAAAACAAAAATGGCTGTACTCGCGAACTATCCTACAAGGCCCAGTGGATTATATATAAGAACGTGGTTTCCCATGAAAGGTACAGATCAGTTCTCCTCTCCCGACAATCGAAACTGCATTCCTCTCCCTTAGTTGTAGTTCAGAGCACATAATATACAAACGCGAGGCTGCTTCCTGTCCCAAACCTCCATTGTCTACTCTCGACAGGTTACTCAACAACTTACTTTTACGCACCTCTTCTGCTTTCTATATAAATCATCGGAACTTCGCAACGGCAAGTGCTCAAAACGAAATACTATTTGCTTTAACTAACAGAATTAGATGGTCTGCGCAGATAGACATTGGCTACACTGTATTTGTGGCCACTATCAGAAAGTTGATATCCTTAAATGTGCTACTCATCTAAATACCGCCACATTCTGTCCTCTACTGCGTAAGGCAACTTATAATCCGAGAGACGCAAGCGACACGTCCTGCCCCACTTGCAACGGGGAAACACCACCTGATTCCGATTAAACACACCGTCAGCTCTTTTCCAACACTAGCCTCAGAATATGGTATCCAGACCATAAATTGGAACGGTGTTGGCAGGGCATTAATAGATGAGAGTAACGGGCGCTTTTGAGGTGGTCTTATTTGCTGGGAGGTTGGACTGCCCATAGATAGAATTAAAGACTATTCTCAACCCAACGTTCGGAAGAATTCCGAGTGCAAAACTGTGCCAAAACGAGTCAAATTCATCCGTTAGCACCTGTCTATCACAATCGCATCTCTAATTAAAGCGCTACCTCTATAATCGGAATTACTTGTGCCACCCTATTCGAGTATATGATTGTAGTTCTGCACATAGGCATTGCACGAACAAAATTAACTATGAGAGGTCAGAAATGAAGATAATGCTGCAGTTAACTTACAGGATCCCGTCATTATACTTAACTCTCCAACACTGAATAGAAATGTCTGCTAAGTCCAGGTCTTTATCTCCAACATTGATATCGAAGACTATCTATGCAGATTTATTATCCAGCGAGTCAATTAGTGCCGGAACATAGACATAGTCTTAGTTGGTCCATTGCCTGTTGATGTGTTGATAGAAGTGATCTCTGAGTAGAGATTGTCTCTAGGATATACTGCTAGGCACTTCCGATGTTTTGAACTTCAAGAAATGGCGAGTCTTGCAATTCATGTTTGCTGGTGTGATCTTGTCACCTAACAAGTGATCCAAATGTCGTGTTTTGGGTCGTTGATACCAGTTGCTGCAGAAATTAGGCGACAGGTCGTCTTTCATAGAAAAGATACCTATTCTAGGATATCTGTGCTGCTTCGGTTAAAATTAGATCGAAGCGGAGAAGCAGAGGTGTCGAGGGCTGTCACAGGTGAATATTTGAATAGGCATTAGTCCTGTACTTATACTAACCACAACGGCCCGCTCCGAGACATGACTTATGTAATCGTAAATTGGCCACAGTAAAACTTGAGTTGTTACAAGCATAATATAATATAGACCCTGCATTATACAGCAACTGCACAGTATAGGTTTGTATTGTACTAATTGCGCAGTAGTTGTTTATTACTGTTTATTTGTGCCTAACACTTTGGCAACTTCAGCATAGCTGTCCTGGAATTGAGATATGAGATCATGCCATGTTTATAAAGCCACGGAAGCCCCTGTCTAGGGGGCCAACTGTACTACAGCCGAGGGGGACGGATGAGACGGTTCAGGTTAGTAGTCCTAGAGGTTTTCGTTGGGAGGGTGCTCCCTGCCATTAAACTCAAGCCAGCGCTTAGCATTGGTCTCACCAAGTGTGACGTCGCCTTTGTAGACACAGGCGGCCCATGCCATTTCTTCCTCCCACTAGTGGCTCGAATTAGAGCGCTGTCTTTCTTCGTGTAACCATTTTTGCCGGAGGCATGCCGCGTCTTGAAAAGAAACCAGTGTTGTAGGCAAGGGTACGTTTGAACTTAGAGCACCGATGGAGGTTTCCTCCACAGTTGCCAGATCTTGCACTGAGTTAAACTGTCGATGACGTTTCCTAGATCGTTGATGTTCATCTTCTCGCGATGAGTCTATGTCTGCCTCCCGTACACTGTCTTTAGGTCTACTGCGTTTCTTGGGACTAGCATTTCGAGACTTGGATGTCCTTGTAACCAGATCCTCGCACTGCTCTGCCGACGTAAAGAAAGGTGCCATCTCTGCCCCGTTTGCCTTGCTTATCATCGTGCTTAGTCTCAGGCGTCGTTGTATCTTGCCCTTTAGGAAGCCGGCCACCAATGGGAAAATGGTCCAGGCCAAACGTGCAAACAAGAGCTCTACACTCACTCCTAGGCTTTGCATCGCTCGATTATAATATAGAGATTCAAATTCTTGAGATGGCTCAAGCAGGTAGAGAACAAACTGTTGCGATTGGACATCAGCAGGTTTAGGGACGAAGACGAAGCTAGGCTTGTCGAAGGCAATATGCAAATCTGCGTAGAGAAGGAGGGCATTGGCTGGATTGTCAACGCTTTCGGAATTCCCAGAATTATATCTCGGCATGTTGTTTCGTAGGTACCAATCTTCTTCTGCCTAGGGACACACATGCGCCGTTTAGAGCCCTTCTCGATAGCCGGTTATGTGGCAGGTTACATTACGTTGTCGCAGCGCCGTGGTCAGACTGGAAACTGAATATGTCTGTAGCTGTTCAAACAGTTTAGGCGGTGCAGTTTGTGTCCACGACAGCGGCAGCTAGTTGTGCAGAAAGGGCCACTCTCGAAACGTCAGCACAATTGGATACAGCGAGCGAGAATCGTCGTCGTCGTCGTCGTTGTAGGGTAAGTGGAAGTAGTAGCTGTGTTTGTCTAGCATCTTGTCTCGATCAGCAGCACAAAATGTAATTCGGGTTGAGTCATCTCGACCTCCATGGCGGTGTCTGTGTTCCAAAAGCCAGCCATCCCATCGATTTCCGGCTACGATACTGCAAGCCGTTAACGTATAGCCGGCGTGCAAGCCAATGCCCGAAGAAGCGGATGAGGACGAGGATGAGGACGCATCAGGCGCAAAGAGTTTGAGCAAGACATTACGCGCATCGTTGTAACCCGGATAGCAGAAGATGATGTATTGCACTTGAGACGGTGGAGCAAGGGAAGTGTTAGGCGGGGTCGCAGGCGCGCGGATATATATAACAAGAGAATGGCGGCCAATGTTTCCAACTTGCTAATGTAGATAAGGCCATGGATCGAGTCAGAGATTGACGTTGATAGTTGGAGTTGAGGTTGTCAGTATTTGTTGTTGTTGGGGCTAACCGAAAGACTTCGGACCGAAGACCTTAGTCAGCTAACCCACTGCTGTGTGTACCTTTAGAGCCCAACACTTGAGAAGCTGTTACATACAACTATAGACATAAAGAAAATTAGGCATCCCGTCTGCTCTACTATACACAAATTTGCGTGACACCTAGATGATAGTCTCAATAGTGCTAATAAGTATAGTTTGCAACATGGCCTAAGGTAGCAGATATATACAGCAGACAGCGAACTCTAACTAAGACCTCTAATGCAACCCAAAACAGCAAGTCCACGCCTAGTAGGCCGTAAGGCTGCCACATCTTTGCATTGTAAGGGATATTGCAGTGCAACGTCAACCTTACATTTTAGTGAACCGAAAGCAGGCGGGCATCTCGTATTCACAGAGACAAGGTCTAGCCTATTATAATCCCTGCCTCTCCGTTCTCATCACTAGATACCGTATTATGCCGTTCACTGCGATCCGGATCCTTCCAACTGCTTACTACCTTCCGCTTCAACTGATAGGGGAAGACTTCTCCAATTCTCCCACCAGTTCGACAACTTTTGCAGCCATGTATTATTCCAAGCCGTTAGATAATGGCTCTCCTCGAAATATAAGAGCTCCTCCTCGAAATATAAGAGCTCCTCCTCGATTATGATTCTCTTCTTCTTGCCAAGTTCCTAGACAGAGACTTTGCCTCAGTCGTCCTGCTCGCAGACCCAATTCCGCCCAATCCAGGCTAACATATAGTTGAGATTTAGATCCTCACTTCCCAGTCCCCTTGTTCGTTTAATCTGCAGTCTCAGATGCCTCAAGCTGCCACCGGATGATATCAAATTGAAGATGGAAAGCGCTAGGGAGCTGTCAATAGCGCCATTATTGAAGCCGTCCTGGATGTCGGCGAGTGGCAAACCATCGCCGGCGGATATCCTAAATACCAATTCTTCTTCCTCTTCATCGTCCTAGAGCTCTTCTTCTCCTTCTTCCTCATCTTGTTTGATGGCTTCTACTGAGAACTTAAGATTTAGTAATACATGCTTCAGCCGAGACAGTACGCTCAACGATCGATAAATCTCTGTTTCCCGACTGTCGCTATGTGTTCTATTGATGGGAAACTCGACTTGTTCTAGGTTCGGACACAGTTCTACAAGGCGCTGGATAACGGCTTCTGAAAATTCGACCATGGGCCTCTGTATGCCGTAACCTCTATATAGGATCACTCGAAGCTTGCGTAGAGTTCCACCATGGCGAATTAGAGCAGGTTCCAGTGTTTCGTTACCAATAAAACCGGTCAAATCTAGTATATTAAGGGGGTTCAAATGCTCAAGTAATTGGATTAGAGCGTCCTACATTGGGCGCGCATTGGTGTGAGGTATTAATAATACTAGTGTGTTTAGGGACTTGAAACCGCCCCCTAGGGCTATCTCTCTTAAGGTTTGCAGTAATGTAACAACACCACTGCTGTTAGTGTTCTAGTGGATTGTGAGGCAGCGCAATTTAGCAAAGTCGGTGTAACAACTCCAGCTGCTAATTTCTGTGTAAGATATCCAAGAGTCAATGAATAGACTCTAGAGACTGCCTAGCACATGCTCGTCTGCTACTGCTGTCCTAGGGAAGAAGCCAGACTAAGCCGGCTTAGGGGTTCTAGATGCTTCTATGAAAGCAATTGAATTCCCAGGCAGAAAACGACGCATCTAGACATGTGTTAGTCTAGGCGCCGCCCTAGCCACCATACACAACACAGCCTCTCGGTTGTAATTCAAGTTACCATCCGAATCCTAGTCATGAAACGGCACAACAATGCTGTACAGACTAGACAACGTTGCAAGTGCGAATTCGTCTGGGTCGACATTGTAACAGTAATCACGATGTTAAATGAGACTACTAAGACAGAAGCTGTGCATGTGAAGTCGACAGCTCATGGCATCAACAACTGAGAGAATGCATCGTGGCAATGGATCACCATAGGCCCAAACCAGATCCTAGAGGCCTGCCAGCTAGCCGATAAAATTAGCAAGAGGCTGCCAAGTTTCAGTATAGTCTTTGTAATGCAGCAGAGGCATGCCGTCCTCCTAGAACTTAATGCCAGATTTGGAAGGTTTGCAGAAATCATGCATTTCAAAGTAGTCCTATATGTTGTCGTCCTACTCCTCCTCCTCTCCTCCTTCATCTTGCTTACTAACGGTAGCACTAGGGCTATCTTGGAGAACGCCTTCTCCCTCTTCCTGTATCTTAGGCCCCCCTAAGATCTTAAGTCGGCGTACGCACTGAAAGCGGCCACCTATACTAAGCACCTAGCTCCATTGCCTCAAGTCATCCTGCAGCTCGTTCCAACCCTGCACCGTGAGCCGAATTTGACAGAACTGCTGCGCAGCGGCTACAGAACAGCAGCGCCAGCTCGTCATTAAGAAGGCGCGTAGGCAGCCCCTCCTCTTACAACCACACTGCACTAGATATGCACAGATGTTCTCCAATACAATTAGAGGAAGATCCTCTAAAGGGGACGCCGTTAAGGGTGACATCGTTCTTGCCCAGCCTTCTGCGTACATTTTTTTCTTCTTTTCTTTTACCCCCTTTAAATAAAAGGGCTCCACTAAGGCTAGGGGGTAAAGGAAGGGGAAGGATAGACAAGGAAGAAGGAAGGTAGTTGGATGAAACGTTTAAAATCCTGCAATTGCCAGAGGACACATAATGTTGGATGTGCCTGACTAATTGGGTCTGAATCTCTACTTGATTGGTGCAGTATCTCCGAAAGGTCCCTAAAGTTATCATTAAAATAACTCCGCTTTAGACATCTCCTAACAACAGTCCGCCTAAAAAATATTCTTCAGCATGTGTACAAGCTAGCACTTTCGCAGAACAGTTCTTTATAGTGTATCTTATGTTTATTAATCCATTAATCGAAAACGGCCGTCGTCATTACACTACAAGATTACCAGCAGGAAAATATTACATTGCCTCAAACTCTAATATTCGTTCACGGCTTATCGTAACTTCCTTCTCCCAAGAATTCTCAGCTGCAGGACGACCCTTCCACTCAACAAAATACTCAACCTTTCCTCTCCGTTCTCGTTTTTTAAGTAACTGCATGCCTAAATAGTTCCCTCAATAGCTCGCCTCAAAGTTATTAATGAGATCTAAACTAATGTCGTCCCGTTTCTGCCACGTATTATCCTCATCCCAGAAGCCTGCCCATTTCACAAGGTACCAAATCACGTTGCCTACTTTTGACTTGGCAAGTAGCGCTTCAACCTCCCACCTCCCTTCTGTGGCGTCGACAGCAACTAGATTGCTTTCTACTCCTTGGCTGCTACGAAGCGGCTGAACCTCCGTGCTTTCTATGTTTCCTAGTGTAGTTAACAGTATGCTTCTGTAAGCATCCTTAGTCGAGTTGGCAGTTGCTGGTAGAATTGATGTAGAAGAAGGAAGAGCATCTTAAAGCTGTGGATTAAGCAAGTCTATTGAAAACCTGGATGGATATTTTTCCCCGCTTTCTTTAGCTGAGTTCGTTATCTTGCGTTTCTTGTACTTAGACGTCTGCAAGCAGTTCTTCAGCTTTGTGCAGTAGTGCACTTGCAACGTCCCTTTGGTCCTTTCCGGGAAGTACTCTGCAATTTCATCCCAGGGCAATTTGTCATCCTCTTTCAGCTGTATCAACAGTTCGTCGTCTTCTTCTAAATATATCGGATGCCTATTAGGTCTGCTCACAATCCGTTCTCGCAAAGGCAGTCGCTTTCCCTGTTTCTGCAGAGCTAGCCGTGACCTCTTTGCATAAGATGCGTAAACCTGTGAATTAGCTGATCCTCTAACTGATTCCCCGCTAGGCGTGGTATTTGATATGTAGAGACCGATTGATGGTCTAAACGAATCTAGAAGATCTAGCAGCCTGAACTCTAGGTTGTAAGTCGTCTCTCGTCCAATCCTCACACACTTGAGAAAGCCCTGCAAAGGATATTCTTAGTAGTCCGCGCCTAGAGTTGACTCCGCATCGGCTAGTGAACTCTGAGAAACTACAGGACCTCGAGTAGTGCAGGTCTAGGCTTGGGCTATAGTAGATGAGCGCGTGTGGGCCTTCTTACAGGTGGCGGTTTTAGTTGCGTCAGACTCTATGCAGCGCTTTCGTTGTCTTAGAGGTCGCACATCCTCGTCCTCGTCATCTTCATTATCCTCATTATCCTCATTGTCCTCATTCTCCTTATGATATGATTTAACGCTGTGTTCGCAGTCTTGTAAGAGAGGGGCCACAACTATAGTCTCGTCTTCTACGCGTTGGTTCTAAAGGCTCTCCTTTATTTGCTGGCAGTAGCTAATCGGGCCCTTATCCTCGCCGCTAGTCGCCTCTATGTCGTCCTCGTCTTTGTCTTCTTGCTCTTTTTGTTGGCAATGCTGCTGTTCAATCGTCTTTTCCCACAATCGTTCTTCGCTCGAAATACCTCGAACCTCTGTATTATTTTGACTTTCCTAGTCCATCTGATTGTATTGGGAGTGAGCTGCGCTTGAAGGCGGCGATCCCCCTGCTTCTGCTAAAGTTTGTCGTAGTTCATCCTCAATATTGCAGACGCTGCCACAGTTGCACGATCCACCAGCCCTCTCGCGTAGTAGAGAAGGCCTCATTTCGTCGACTATGGCCTTCTCGACACCCTAGTGAATCTGATTATGACCCGTTGTCTCAGCTAGCTTAGAGCAACTTAGAGAAGGTCGTCGAACGTGAACAGGGAATGTTGAGTCCAGCTCTGCGAAAGACAGGCGTTGTTGTCCATCCTTAGAGAAACAACCAGCATTGAGGTATTCCGAGTCTCAAGGAGTAAACGGGCCAAATAGGCTACTCAGGGTCGAGGCAGTATCTTAAGTGGCCGCCTAGCCATTCTCGCTTGCGTCTTGGTCCTCAATGCTGGCAAGGAGATCGCTCGAGGCAACCCCAACCTCAGCTTCGTCGTCGCTTTCATCGTCGCTGTCATCTTCGATTATTAGGGGCTCTCCTACATGGAATTAGTAAGGTGTATACGCATATAAAAGCGAGCTAAGAAACCTACTTTGAGTATTGCGTGGCACATAGGCTAAGTTCAGGGTTGTGGCATTAGTAAGCAGACGGCCCTCGTCGATTAGTCGGCGCTTCGAGATATAGAGGGGCTTGTGGTTTTGATGTGGCACCTAAGCGATGTCTTTGTTTTAAGGAGGGCGGAGCAGCTCTTCAAGTAATGGAAGAGAGTCATCTAACAAGTCGTTATCTTGAACATCCCCCGCTGATATTGTAGGTGGCAATCTGCTAGGTTGTAGAGGGAGTCGTTGCTTGTTTAATACCAACTTCGTCAGCTAAGCCTGTGAGGCCTTTAAGGCAGGTTTGGGGTTGGGTTTATAGAATTCAACGCAGTTCATGTTCACAGTAGCCATGCTGACAAAAAGTAGGACATAAGTAGGAGAATGGATTTTACAACGAGACTCTCAAGCGGAATAGAGGAGTTATATAGATTCAGGCAGTCGCTCTACTGTTGACTCGCTAGAATTTGCGAGCCCCCTTTGCTTCCCTGCTAAAGATGCAGCCTTCACTCCAAGCAGTCATTACACTCCGTGTGTCCCCTCATCCTTTTCCGTGCTCTGTAGCTAGGCAGTGAACTTTCCGCCACATGCTTGACCCCGATTCCACCAACTAGATATATGCGTTAAAGAGAGGCAAGACACTGTATTCCGAGGCATTCTAGTAATTGGGCTGTTGCAATTTGAGCAGTCTCAAGAGCGGGGTATCAGTTCTAGCTAAAAGTGTAGCGCTGCGGTCGGCCCCTCTGCTGCCAAAAGGAGAAATCATGCCCGGACTATGCGTGCTGTAAAGGCGATCGATTTGAAAGCCTAGGTCAGACGACTCTACTAGATTGCAATAGTTGTCCACTCCCTATATCCATTTATCTGCAATCCCGGTAGTATTCCTGTATCAGCACCTTAAATTGAAGGTGAACTGTAGCCTTCAACAAATGGGTAGTCGCAGCTGCGATGGCCTTCGAGAGGGATCTCCACCTTCGACCTCTAGGATGTAAGTACAGGCCCCCAAGAAGCTAGGCTCGCAAACAGAAATCGGCCCTTCTCTTAAAGATCAGCCTAGACTAAGGCAGACGTCGCTGCTTAGTGCATGTAACTTGCAATGTTGCAAAAGGTACTGCGCAGCGGTCTATACAAGGGCTGGCTACGTCACTGCGAGGCATTTTTGCAATTAGCTAGGTCGTTGCGCAAGGCACTCTCAAGGCAGATTGCGCATGCCACAGTTGCAAGAGGCTTCAAATGTGCGCAGCGATGAGGAAGGGCGCAAGAGAGGCAGGTCGAGCAGAACGCAGCTCAGCTTGTTCTTGCATCTTGACGGCTAGAACGTCGATGCTCAAAGGGCTTGTTGCCATCGCAAAGAGCTCGGTAGCATAGAAGGCGCAGTCATCGGAGGGTGAAAATCGAGGTTGTGGCTCTGCGAAGCGTTTATGTGCCACTGCAGGTTTTCAGCTACAGCGAGGCCAAGCAAGGGGATCTGTTAGGAGGGGCCATGCAGTGTAGAGGGGGCAGAGGGGGCTAAGCGTCGTACGATGAGCGCAGCAGGTGCAAGAAAGTTGGGAGGGAGGAGCGACGGTGGAGAGGGACACTCGGGGGGAGGGAGTCGCCCTTTTATAGAACTTGAAAGCGGCAGCAGGACTATGCACGCGCGTTGCCTGATCGGGCGGGCGCCAAACCCCGCGCGGCATACCTTGCGACTGAGATTATATATTTTACAACTATGTTTTATATAAAGGAAAACTACCCTTTAATTATTATAGGATCTTTATATTTTGCTTGTTTATAATTGTACTTCTAACTAAACTTTACTTTAATTTCTATATAATGCTTAATAAAGTTAGTAGTCTAGTTTATTTTAATAGGGCTCTTACCTTATTTAAAGAGTAAAAGGTCTACTATTTCTTATACACCTTATAGCTAGAGTAGAAATCTATATAAATCTAGGTTAAAGATGTACTAAACAAGAGCTAACTCTTTACATAGAGTTAATTTTTATAAGTTAGGGGTAGAGTTATATTAAGAAGTAATACTATTAAGTTAACATAGGTAGACATAACCCTGCATATAACAAGACCCTACGCACTTTTCCTTAGCAATAAACTTTGAATATTAATAAATCAACTACAACACATTAAATCAACTACAACACATTAAATTAACTATAACTAAAAGGAATCAGATGAACTAGATATATCTATAGCTTCTTAACAAGTTTATACATTATAACTAGCTTTTCTATAGATCCTACAGCGCTGCTTAAACTGTTGCCCCTCCCTATAACTACCTCCTACTATATGTACATTGCATTGTATCTGCTTATCTACATCCTCCTATACAATAATATCCTATACATCCTCTACTATAAGTGCACCCCCTTTATAGACACAAGCCTTTTTAGCCCTATAGCGTTTGCTAAGGGCTTTATTAGCTGCTTAAAGGGTGTGCACCTTAGTAGATAGAAGGGTGTTCTTATAAGCTAGTTGCTTTATACCCTTTGCTAATACAACAACTATCTTAAAAAGTAGAGTTAGTAAGCTCCCTTAGTAATAGGCAATCTAATTTCAAACAAGTGTTGTTTGTAAAAGAGCCTTAGTTAGGTTAGAAGGGGTCTAGGAAACCTAAGGGGTAGTATTAGAAGTAGACAGTCTAAAGGGAGTTAGAGTCTATAACTTTATGTTAAGCTTTAAAAGCACTGCTTATAGGTTAAAAGGCACTAAGCTAGCTCTGTAGAATCTAGCCTAACAGTTTTAAGCTGTTATTAACTCCTTGTATACTGCTATAAAGGCTAGAAAGAACTCTACCTTTATAATATAGTTAATATAGGCTTTAATAAACGTCTTAATCTACTAACTGTATACCTGCTTTAACACACTAAAGCACCTAACATTAAGTAGCTAAGTTAAATAAGACAAGTAGAAAGGTAGTCTAAGAGTTATAATGTTGTGTAACTTGCAGTACTCTTAGAACTTAGCCAATTTGTAACTCTTATGCCTATCTAACACTAGTATTTAATATAGACCCCTTATATAAGCAGTAGTGTGTTTATCGAAGTGTTTTAGCTATTCTAGACCTGTCTTATTGTTTGTCTATCTATTACTTGTTAGTTTAATAACCTAGTTAAGTAGGAGGCTACTGTCTATATACTAATTTAAAAGGTAGTTCTTGCCCTAAACTACTAGAAATAGAGGAACACTCTAGCCTTTACTATTAATATAAGCAATTGCTATAGCCTATTCCTAATTCCCTAGCTAAACTGCCTTGCCTTTGCCATGTTGATCTATATAGGTTACAACTATTATAGGGCAAATTATACTCATTATAAAGCCAGTTTTGTTAAAGTTGTAGAAGTTGCAGTCTAAAACCCTATATTTTGCCCTTATATTTTCTACTAGTTAAAACCACGTGCTAATTAGCTTAGAATCTTTACATAAGGCCCTTTAGAAATTATAAACACAATTAAAACGTGTCTTAAGGGCTAGTTGTTGTTGTATAAACTGCTGTACCTAGCAACCTTTAACACGCTTCCCTCTATGCAATTTGAGAATAAAATTAGCTATATCTTCTATACTAGCTAGCTAGGGTACAAACCCTCTAGAATCTAGCTTAAGTATATTTTAAACAATTACTTCCTCCTCTAACTTAAACAATTTGATATTTGCTAGCTATTGCTTAGGGAGGGGAAGGTGGCCGTTTATTCTAAGCCTAAGTAACAATTTAGGAACTTTATAGAGCTTTGTAGTAGCTTAACAGCTTAGCTTTCTAAATGTTCAAATAGCCTTAATAGCTAGAATGATTTTTGCTTCTTTAGTAATAACTAATATAGTAGAAGGTAGATAAAACGCATTCTAAAGTAAGGGGGTAAAGAAGTTGCAAAAAGTGTGCAGGGTCCTGTTGTATATAGGGTTATGTCTAACTACATTATATATATAGTAACTTAAATAGGATGTTGTA
>JPKC01000267.1:0-36224 GCA_000750925.1 Pseudogymnoascus sp. VKM F-4518 (FW-2643) | reverse complement strand
CGGTGGGGGAGGGGAGGGGGTGCGGGGTCGAGATGTCGATTTGTTCGCGGTGGTCGGTGGAGTGGGCGGTGGTTTCGGCGTCGAGGCGCGAGTAGCCTAGGAAGGAGGCGGCGGTTTTCATTTCGATTTTGAGTCTGGGAGATGATTAGTATGGTTCCAATTGCACTTTGTGAGTAGCTATGGATCCCCCCCCTGGTTGGTTTCTCATCGAGTGAGCTTCTGTTGGTATCTATAATATGATACTCGCAGCTTCCAACGACTATGAACTCTCATTCGTAGGAAACCATCTGTGGAAGCCACGACCCCTCCTCAAACATTTAAACCGCACAAGTATAGCGGGGTAGAAACCAAGACAGATGAGAGGGCACCTACTTCTCCTCTAACGGTATATCAAAGAAACCAACCCCCTCCTTAATCACCCTCTCCGTAAGCTCCTCCGGTATCCCCACATTCTTCAAATACAAAAACCCAACCTCAATCAACGCATGGCGCAGCTCCTCCAAGAACTTAGGTTTGGTCCCTGGATCCCGCGCCAGTGAGAGATCGAGGATGGGGATGGAGCTAAATGACGACATTCTCGGGTATGTCCACAAAATGAAGGTTTTGTCAGCCGTTGTCAGCAAGCTACGCGTTTAATATGAAGCAATTGAAGGCTCGATGAAGAGTATGAAGGAAAGAAGGAGCGTGTTCTCCACCGGCATTACATTGTTTAAACCGCGGTTGTAACCTAAAGGGCGACGCCGAGCCATAGACGCGGGGTAAGGCGTCATTCACCTCTTATCATCACGTGCTACGGATTTCACAAAAGGGGCAGGTGGATGAACCCCGTGGGGTTGTTCATTGTGTAGTTGAATGTTTGTTCCATTCAAACACTGTAGCAGATGTCCTGCTAAGACATGAAAGTACTCCTCGCTATGTAACAAAATATGAACCTAGAACACACACACACAGCTCACTGAACCCCAATCGGCTTGGCGGAAAACAGCCCCGCGACCTGGTAGAACATCTCCTCGATAGGGGGGAGAGCGAAGGAGGGTCCAATATCGAAGATATTCGCGAGTTGCTGCTGCGAGACGACTGGTGCGCCATCGTCGTCTGCGTCCTCCTCGATTGCCTCGACGTCGGCCATCTCCTCATCCTCCTCCTCAGCCTGCGCCTCCTCGACGAGCTGCATGAGTCCCACAGCTGGCTCCTCGACCACAGACTCGAGTCCCAGATCAGCAATCGACTGGGCCATCACTGCTGCGGCTTGGCTTGCCTTGGGCGTGATAGTGGTGATCTCTGCTGCTGCGTCGATGGCAACGTATCCTGGCGAAGTCGCCGCGGGGACCAGGGCAGTAATCAGGTGTGGTAGGCTCTGTGCCATTAATGGGGTTGCTCGTGCCGCGTCGAACACGGCGATCTGGCTGTATACGCCAGCGAGAGTGCCTGCGATGTGAACCCCTTCCTTCTCCCTGCCCTTGCATGGGAGTGTAACGGCGAATGTCTTGCTTTGCCTGTCGACGTCCAGGTGGATCATCTCTGCCTTCTGCTCGAGAGTGAGAGCCAATTGCCTTGAGCCCAGCTTGATACCGTACTGTAGCTCGTTTGAGACAATATCGTATACACGTACTTCATCCGCCACTGTGACGAGGTATTGAGAGACAATCGCCATCCGCACAATATCGCCAGTATATGATGTAGGCCGCGAGAATTTGACAGCACCGACGGATGGGTCGACGATGTGAATAACAGCGTCGGGCCCGCCAGTCAACGCAGCCGCAAGGACTGAGCCATCTTCGGAGAATGCAAGGCACCCATGATCCGGTCTTTGCGGAGCAGCAGGAACAGTGACTTCAACTTCTGAAACTGGTTTCGGCAGCATGACCTCGCCCCGACAGCTCCAGCTAACCAAAGCCTCTCCATCCTTCCCACGAACAGCGATGCCATCACGCGTCCTCGTCTTAGGTCTCCAGATGCGAACTGTGCTGTCCTCACCGATAGTAGAGAAGGCGTGAGAACTTGGATCTACGACAAGGTCGAAAATCCGCCCAGCGCCGCAGTTCTCGGGTGCCATCGTGTGCGGTGCGTCGACCCGGGAAACTAACTCCCAGGTCTCCGCGGTCTTGCTCCACTGCCAGAATTTCAGGTAAACCTCGCGGCGCTTGCGCTGCTCATCGGCGAGATTAATCGTCGAGTGGCCTAGGTACTCTAGGTCGCGGCGAGGAGGCAGCCATTCGTCCACGGTAGCTAACCACAATCCGTCGTGGCTGATCTGCATGTGAGTGACTTGGGGCTCTGAGATCCGGTGGGCGTTGGGCCCGACATTGATATTGGTGATGTTGGTTCTCGACAAGGCCTGGCGAGAGATGTTGTGGGAGGATGCGACGTCGAATGTCTGGAGGTATGGAGTGCTGAGGATTTGCTTGGACAGAGGATCGATTTCTTGGTTCTCGCCAACAGCTAAAAGTAGGTGTGATGGTTGGAGGGGGTTGATAACTGCTGGTGCGCGCTGCACAAGTATCCCTTCGCGCTCGTCATCCTTGACTCTTGAAACCCTGGAATCTAACGAAACTGAATCTCTAATGACTTGGGCTTGTAGACCGGATATACTGGCGGTGGCTTTTAGCTCAGCAGTAGAGAGAATCATGGCTGAGTTGTCTGCCAGGCGAACAGCGTAAGATGATCCAGTCGGAGACACGACGATGTTCTGGATAGCTGCTGAAAGATGGGGCAGAAATTGCTTCTTTCCTGTATCGAGTTGCCACAAGACCATGACAGTCTCGCTGCCACCAGAAATGATATAATTCCCATCCTTCGACCACTTGACACTTTGGACAGCCTTTCTGTGCCAATGCATCTTGCGAGGTAGCATATCAACAGCCGGTTTCCCAGATGCGACAGCATTCTGTGACTGAATCATCTTCCTCAGGAGATCGTTGTGTACGAAAATAGAACCCTTGACATCTCCGACCACAACGTCCACAACACCAAAAGTCTCAGCCTTTGACTTTGACTTCTGGCTCTTGTTTGCAGCGGTGACTCGCACGTCGATGGAGGAAATGTAATCGGTTGATTCGAAAACGCGGAACTCGTATCTGATCTTGTCCACACTGTCAAAGTCGGCGGTTCTGAGGTTGGCCACCAGGACTCTGCTCTCGGACGCTGCAACAATCAAATTCCCATTCTTGACGACTTTGAGAATATGGATGGGCTGTGTAGAGGTGTAGATCGTCCGTGCAACAGTCGGGATATCGCTGCCAGGCGGTGTGAGCTCGTGTGCAGTTACTCTCCATCCTCCGTCGCGGCGCTCCTCAGTCGTGAAAACGATATCGCGAGTTCGGCCAGCGGATGTCATTGAGGATGCCGTCATGTGTGTCATTCCCATCGAAGACGTAGTCCAGAATTGATCTGTCCCACTTCCTGACACCCAGTTGATGTGATACACAGCTCCGTCTGAGCATGCCACCCAGATCATACTTGGATCTGTCTCCGAAAGGGCGTACGCAACGATGCGTACATCGGCAGGCCTGGAGCCATTGACGCTCAGGTCAATGGAGCGGTGTAAGAGCGAAGTTGCAGTCGAGTAAACATGAATTGACTGACGGTGTGCGACGATAAGAAATCTATTCCATTTATTAGCCACTGTATAGTCGGAAATAGTCTGTGTGCCCTTACTTTTCACCCTCTGTAAATAAAGGGTCTACGTCGATCATTCGCCCTCCAATCGGTGCTGAGACTTTCCAGTCGGAGGCCTTCGATTTAGAAGCCTTTGACTTGGATAGTTTCTTTGCCTTTTTCTCAGTTTCTTCCTTTTGTGTAAATTGCTCAAAATCTTCTGCATCAGAGGACTCTAATTTGTCATCGTCGCCATTGACCGTCGCAAGCTCGTTGTTCTGCTTGACAGGCGCAAAGGCAGCATCCCAAACAGATGTTGGAGCATCTTCCAGAACATCCGTAGTTGCTTTCGCCCTTTTAAGTGTTTCGACTCCCTGCGCCGACCCTCTCTTGCGCTTCAGAACTGAAGCCATTTCGTTGTCAGAGGTTGCCCGTAGCTGGTAAGTTGTGACGTTCCGCCTCGTGAGCACGTACAAAACGGCTCTGGGGGAAAAGTAAAATAATTTTGGCGCTAAGATTGTGGCAGCCTCGCGATTACGGGTTGGTAACGGAAAAAGTTGCACGGAATCACCGCGCGCGACACAACTATCTTTATCTTTACCCTCCATTTTCTGCGCGACAACGTCAACGTCGCAGCAACGACACAAAAGAGGAAATATTTACAGATCTAATCACGCAATTCAGAAGTCGCGATGATTATTCCTGTCCGCTGCTTCTCCTGTGGCAAGGTAGGTGGATGGATTCACCCCCCTTGCCCACGCCTCTTACTGACCGCGTGCACAGGTGGTGGGTGACCTCTGGGAATCATACATCAAGCTACTAGAGGATGGGGAGGAGCACGGGTGAGTTTACTGCGAGGTTGTGTCTGTGTTGCTTCTTACTGATTCTCTCTCGACAGAGACGCAATGGACCAGCTTGGCCTCAAGAGATACTGTTGCCGCCGGATGGTCATGACCCACGTCGATTTGATTGAGAAGCTCTTGAAGTACGACCAACCGCCTAATTATAGGATCTATCCCTCAAACCAAAGCGCCTATGCTAACGGTCTCGCAGATATAACCCTGCGGAGCGCGACACTCGCAAAGCTGCGTTCGATAATTAGGATTCTTTGGTTTTGGCGTTTACACAATTGGGCATGGTGGAGCACTCGCAAAATGGCAAGGCGTTTTTGAAGACTCCAGGATGGAATAAACACCTAAGATAGGAAATGGCAGAGAAGTTCTCCGCCTTTAGGTCTTTTATCTGGTTCCCGGTGTGCCACGAATATCCGATGGCCGTGGTGCTGGCCGCATAGCCAAGGTGTATATTTATACACGGGTGGTCGAGAAGGATCCTTTGGGTCAATACCGAGGTCGCGCAAGGGAAAGATGTTAGGGGGCCCAGGACGCGGCCGGGCGAACTCCCTCGGATCGGCGACTATTAGCAACCTGTGGCTATGATGTACCAATGGACGAAGCGTGATTTTGATGCCTTGCCCCGGTTCATGTGAGCCTTTCTTTCAACTGCAAAGCTTGCCCGGAAAGGGATGTAGACTGGCCATTCCAACAGCCTGGGAATTTTGTCTCAGATTGTTGTTGTTGGATCTAGCCTTTAGTGACCAAACTTTGTGCCTCGCTGTCAATGAAGACCAACAGTTGGAGGCAATAACGCAGGCATGTACGAGTAAGCGCTGAAGAATTTGCGTCTAATCTAACTACACCGCTTAATCGTTTGCACAGCCGTTGGAGATGAGGAGTAGGAAGTGGAGAAGCCTGCCCACTTAGACGTTATCCGGATTTGAGGGTCAATTGCTATCCTATGGAAAACCAACAGTCCTGCAAGACTCTTGCTCGACGATGCCCCAGACCGCCACATCTCCACCATGCATGCCATGTGTTCCCAGCCAGCATAGTTATTAGACCCGGTTCCCGCGGCAGTACACGCGTTAGCCCAGCGGTTCTGTAATGATCCTTCTCGTAATCCTATAGGAAGGGGCAGGTGGGAGGCCTTGAGGTGAGCATCGAGGCGGGCGGGGTTGACTCAGTCATGCACGATGCCTGTAGGAGTTGGCATATCCAACGTGGTATATTGGATGGCCTAACTCGATAGATTCATTGTTGCAGCTTGCCGCGGCGCTTGCATGTGCTCTCTGTTGGTGTGTTGGTCGCATCCGCGCTGTCATCATCTCGATCGAGGGCGGAGCGAGTCAACGAGAAGGTGGCTGGAGACAAAAACATGTTATACGGTACTGTACTGTATTTCAAATAGGCTGGACCCCGAGGTCTCGTCCTTACAATCCCAGCTATCGGACCCGCAAACCCATCATCCAACGTACTGGATACAAAGGAATGACCAGGGGACGGTAAGAAGGGCTATGGATCAGCCATTGTCGCCACCGGATTTGTTACCAGCGGACGAGTATGAGAAGGGCAAGCAGCGGGCTCAGCCGCGGGAGCACACTCGGGCGAACTATGGTGGTGTGAAGGCGTCAGTTTCTGGGCAAGGAAGGGGAGTTTCGGGGATTTCTGACATACAATTGGTCTGGAGCCAGGGCGGGATGAGCTTACGCTCGTAGCATACCAAGATCGACATTCATCCGCCGTCCCCAGCTTGCATGTACTTTCCAAGCCGTGTCACTGGATTCTGGGCGTCTGGGAAGGAAGCACCGACTGTCACCGCCGGTACTGCACTACTACGAGAACAGTAGGGTCCGAGAACAACGATCTTCGAAGGATTGTAGTCTGTAATCCCGTATGGACCTTCCAATTCCTTCATCGAAGGATTTGGGATACTGGAAGGCGCGAGGCACGGACAGATGGAAGAAATATGGCACAATTCGTGCATATCCACCAATAAATAGGACCTGGCGTTCGATATAATCCAGGCAAACACATTGCCACTGCACCGGTGTGTCATTGTATTGTACGTACAATTTGAACATCGCGTGGGCTGTGGCGTGTAACTAATACTCTGCCTTGCTCAGATTCTATTCTTTGTGATGTGAGTACGAGTGCTGTGAATACGGAGAATGTATGGAGTACATGGCTGGCCTTATCCATCCACCATATCCACCACCGAGCGGCCCTCCACTGCGCTCTAAGCGCCGACATGCCTGCAACCTCATGCACTGTTGAGCCCCTCAACCTATAGCTTGACTCTTCTATTGGTTGTTTGTTTGCCCTTATGCGACCTGGGAGACGCGCATCTGCATCTCTAACTGGTCCCTCTCTCCTAAGGCTAGATTATACTGTCCCCCTGTGCACCCAACTGGAACCCACCCTTTGTGTCTACCTACCTGCCTACACGCAGTGCTTCGCGATTACAGGAGGCCGTCGGATACATTCCAACTATGCCCCGCGACTGATTGATTCGACGAAAACGACAAAACAGAACACAGAGCCCAGAGTGATCCGACTGACTGAGGCCCGATCCAGGAGCTAGACTCGCATCCCGGCCAATGCTCAAGCACTTGCGACAATCCCCCCCCACAAGCAGCCAGGCGCACCAAGCGCATCAACAGCCGGAGTAGCTCAGCTCTCTTTGTCTTTGTACGTCGACGACACCACTTCCTCGACCGGACAGCGCAGCTGCATCAGATCAAGTGGTCAGCTTTACCTGCAGTGTACCATCGTGCATAGATTGCACGAACAACACGCGGACGGGACGGCCGACTCCCCAAGCCACCGAGAGCCTTCATATATCGCTTGTCACTCGATACTTTTGAGCTACTAACCTCGATAACTTTTTCTAGACGCCAAAAGGCCTTGGATTTGAGACCCAAAAGCATCAGCCTCAGTTCCGCCAGGCCGCTCACTGGCAGCCAGCAGCAACCCTGGAGCCGGCTACCTCTCCCACGGCCCAAGCCAACGCCTCCGCCTCTAGTTCCGAGGATAATTCTCAGTCAACAGGAGTCGGCGGTGTTGGTTTGCAAGGCGCCGCCCCTCAGATATCTATCAGAGATTCCTCGCCCCAAGGTGAATCCCGAGAACAATCCACCGACACATCACCAACAATGGCCCTAGAGTCGCCCTTGATCTCGTCGCCTGCCAACATGATGTCAGCATTCTCACCATACACCGAATTCTCGTTGTCCCCGAACTCACCCGCCATGCCCAACACCCCAAGGTTCCAGTCGCTGTATGTATAAGTCATGTTAGCTATAATCTTGGCCTATGCTAACAGCGCCATGCAGGTCTGCTCGGAATTCTACTGAGGCCGCCACGCTGCATCCGAACTCTAATGGGGGTGGTCGATTCTCTTCCATTGATGCCCCAAGCCCAAGCGATATGGTGGGACCATCGCCAGTAACTTCGAATGGCACGGAGACAACAGATATAGAAGACGATGCTGTGGAGGACGAACCAGAGGCACAACCCGTTCCCACCAACACAAATGGACAAGTTAGTAGGGACCTGGACCCTGAATGCACCAACGCTAACAGTACCAGAAACCATTAAATTCGTTAACCACTGTCCTGCCCCCTCACTTTCGCAACAAACTCGAAGACGAGCCTGCATCAGTTATTCATGCGCCGCAGGGTTATATGAATTTTGTAGGTAAAATTAGAACTAAACTGAAAGATCCACCCAGCTAACGGGCCGGCCCAGGCGAATACAAAGAACGATAACCCTCCACAACAACCACCCAATATTGACCGGTCTACACCTAAGCCATTCCATCACGAAGGTGGAGCTCTCACAATCGATTCCTCGCATAGCGGCGATAAGGTAATTGCACCATGATACCATTCACCCATACGTTTTGCTAATATTTAATAGACGATCACCCCAAGCCCAGTTTCACCACCACCAATATCAACCGACATTGCACCTACATTCTTCACCCCAGATAATACCACGCCAAGAGCTCAAACGAGGCAAGAGCTTGACCTGATTGCAGAGAGGTCTCGGTTACGTTCAAGCAGCGCAAGTAGTCTAGAAGGTATGTTTTGGCGAGCAAGACCTTTGGAAACTATAACTGACGCATATAAGGTATTCCCGAAGATGCTAGAGAGTCTGATGAAAACGGCGATATCCATGATGACGACCGAGGAGGCTTTCCTCCTCTCAACGACCCCGACCATGACGTGAATGCTTTGAAAACGGCACTCCATGAATGTTGGACACTATGCAATACATTGGCCAGCCTAAGCTCCATACACCGAGAAAGAATATTCAGTTTCTCGGGGACTGGAGACACCCACGAAAAGGCGTGGAAGTGCTGCTGGAGACTATGCCAAAAGCTGTATGAAAACCGTGACGACCATCATGATTTCCAATGCCGGCCCACTCTCGACCTGTGTCGGGAGTTTTGCCAGTCATTGTTCGATGTGCGCGAGCGCAACAACGATCTCGCGGACTCAGTCCTGCGAGTCAGCTTTGAATTGAACAACCATCTTTTCAACACTCATGACAGGAACCTACCCGAGGCTTTCCGTGAACGGACGCTAGATTTCTATATCACCTTATGTCATCGTCTGATGAAACAGAGGAGTGACCAAACAGCAGAGACTGATTCTCTGCTCCGTGCGTGCTGGTCTCTTGCTGAGATGCTCTTCAGCCTGCGCCAGAACCGTCTAGAAGGCAAGGACGCTGATGAGGAGCTTCTTGGCTCAGCAGTACAGGCCTGTTGGGAGCTCTGTGATCTGTTCCGCGAAGGCTGGACACAAGTCCGCCCAGAACGGGGAACGCCCCGACCGAGCCAGACAACCTTCACCCAATCCTTTGACCAACTTAATCGCTCTTCCCACTCCACACACTCCACACACTCCCACCAAAATAGCAACAGCAGCATGTCCAGTATGTCCAGCCTACCCAGCATCCTCAAGCGCGTTGAACCGCGGCTCATCGAACCGGAGACCCCCACAACCGAATTCGAAGACACGCCCATCTCCCCAGAAGACCACTCACCATCCATCCCCAACATCCTCGTCCTCGGCACCGAGAATGGGCGCGGCTCTGCCCGCTGGTCCAGCAACTCCTCCAACCTCTCCGGCTACTCCCAAGGCAGCAACAAGACGTCTAGCACCGCTAAGGGCACTACGTCCGAAGACGTAAACCTCACGCGCCTCAAAATCCTCATCCTCAAGGCCGCCATGAATGTCGGGTTCCAGCGCAACCAGACCGCCAATGGCTCTGTCTCCGGGCCTGCCAATGCATTCCAAGCCTACGTCAAGGCGTTGCCGACAGGGAGTTTCGGGTCCTTACCTTGGCACGCGAACTTGCTAGCCAGTTACAAGGATCTCGTTCTCAGCGACCCCACGTTCCGCAGCGCGGTCACGCTACCGCCGCTGGGGAAGCGCGCCAACGCAGTCGATGTCAGTAAGAGCGTCGGCTGGATGATGAAGAGCGGGCAGTATCTCTGGCTTAAAGACTTATACCGCCTCGTGTTCGGATTCCAGGTCGACGAGGCCGACAAGCGCAAGAATATCGGGATTGTGGTCTGAGTCCGGTCCTGAATGAGGCGGCACTGGTCCCTTGCGCGAGCAGGTCAGCACCGTCTCGGAGCGAATAATCAACTACATCAGAGGACATACACACGGCAATCCGTCTCGGGCAACACATCCCCGAGAGGAGAATGAAACGAACACATCCATCTATTACTATTTTTGCGACGATCTTTTTCTCAGCATCTATTACTACACCACACATTTACAGTCGTTTCAGCGTTCCCGGAGGTATGGTTGCTTGCTTTGCTGGATACCCCCTCACCCACTTTCCGCGAAGCGGATATGTTTGCTTTCTTCTCCCTACGGGCGCAAAATCGGCGTCTATAATGGGAGCGGGCGCTGCGTTTTTTATATATTTTTGTTTTTGTTATGGCTGGGTTAGGTTGTTTTGATGGTTTTGGTGATCCGGTCCCCCTGGCATGATTTGGGCTTTGACGACAGGGGATTTTTTGGGGGCCGATGGGAAGCGAGGGGTTGGAGGTTTGAATGGATTGAGCGGGTGAGTGGCGAAAGACTTTAGGTACTAGGGGAGAAGAGATGTAAGGGGGTTTGTAGACTGTTGTAGTTTGGAGCATTTTGGAGAGCTTACATATCTATATCTACCTACACATATATATCCTATTACAAGTTACCATCTCACACACATAGACGTTCTCATACACCAAGCATAGAAGCTATTATGCATTGTTATGTGTCTTTTATTTCCTAAACTAGGAAAATCCGAAAAAAAAAAAAGGGTAACCCGGAATCAAAATAAGAATCCGTTAAAACCATCCCATCCTCGGCCCTGCGCGCTGTTAACCTACACACCCTCCCAACCCAGCCCGGCCTTTTTTTTGTATGAGGGAAAAAAAGGAAAGGGACAATTTCTATTCCTGGATCTAGAAGTACAACTTTGTTTTTGAGATAGGGAAGAAATCCGCTCCCGAATTACGCTCCTGTGTGCAATTGTAACCAACCAACCAACTAACCAACCGAGCCGAAAATCGAAAATCCGGGACCGGTCAGAGATCGATCGAGAGATGGAACTACCACTCGTACTCCCCCGAAGCCTTGTGGAAGACGTAGTCCTTGCCATTAATGGTCAAGACGCCATCCTTCATCACGCACTTCCTACAATACAGTCAGTAAACCGAATAACCAACACCTAACACTGTAGCCGCCTGATCAGGTTACACGGGGCCCTGGGGCAAGGCGGGGTAATGCGTACCACTTGTTCTTAACCCGTTGCACCTTGTCATACATGCACAGCATGACCTGCGGCGTCTCATCATCGCCACTATCGTCGCTCTTGGGGTCATCCGGATCATCGAGATCGGAGTTGATAGCGTCCTCATCGTCATCCTCAGCCTTAAGCACCTTATCATCATCATCATCGTCGTCGTCGTCCCCACCATCCGTCTGTCCCACATCCGCACCCCTCTTCCTCTCGCGACGGGCACCAGCAGACCCCTTCTTCTGCTGCTTAAGCGGCAACATCAACCCACCCCCCTCCATCGCCTTCCCCCTCGCCTCAATCTGTCTGCGAATCAACCCATCCAGCTCAACACGCCCCATGTTAATTTCCGAGCCATCACCACCAACCTGCTTAATAACGCCAAAATGGCGATGACGGTCTTCATCCTCGTCAGCACCGCCATCAGTCTGCGCATGCTGTGCCCCGTTAGGAGCACCCTGCCCCTGCTGCTGTTGCGCCTGAGCAGCTGCTTGCTGTCTGGCTTTCGCCTGCTGTTCCAGCTGCTGCTTCTGGTGCGCTGCTTGCTGCGCTAGTGCCTGCTGGTACTGCGACGGCGTCATCTGAGGCCGCGGGATCGATGGTCCTTGAGGTCTCTGTTGCGCCTGGTGCATCTGCTGCTGCTGAGCCTGCTGCTGGTTAGGCTGCTGCTGTTGCTGCGGCTGTTGCTGCTGAGGTTGCTGCTGCTGCTGAGGCTGCCCTTGCTGCTGTTGTGGCTGCCCCTGTTGCTGCTGCTGCCCCTGCTGCGGCATCCCCTGGATAGCATTAATACTCGCCGCCGCCCTCGCCCCATAGCTCGCCTGCAAATTCAGCGCCGCGCGCTGCTGCGCCGTCGTCGCATTTCCCATCCCAGTATACACGGGCGGCATTCCGCCCGTCTCGAGACCAGGCTCCGCCTTGATGCGCGGACCGGCGTTCATCTGGGGCATTTGCGGCATCTGCGGGAACTGTGGTGCCTGAGCCTGGGCCTGTTGCTGGCCGGGGCGGTTCATGTACTGGCCCTGCTGGGGGGGAGCATGCTGCTGATGCATGGGGGCCGGTGTTGGCTCTTGGGGATAGGACATGCTGGACGGGATATTGGCCATGGTCTGCTGAGGAGGAGGTGCCTCAGGCTTCGGGTCCCAGGGGAACTGGGCCACGCTCAGTGCCGTCAACTTCTGCTGCCATACCTATTAAATCTCCGTTAGCACACATATTATATAAATCCCCAAAAATATATTAATTCAAACGCAAAGGATGAGTTTCCGTCAAATGGCTGTATTCTGGTGTTCCAAGTCATGTGAGGCTGGGCCCCCGAAAGCGCGCTAGTCCAAGCGAGACCGCATCTCCCTGTGAGCATAAAAGCGACCATATACCGCTGGGCCCCCGCTGATTCTGAATTCCTCGCCTGTGCAGCGGCCAGCGCCCGCAAGGCAGAAGAGCAGCCACGACAGCGCAACCCGACCACGACGACGACCGACGGACTCGCCGATCTGGGTTTTCGCATCGCAGGTTCGAGGGTATTTGATACGATGGAAATGATAATGTGATGAAATGCATGCGATGGGGAATAACAGGTACAACAGAGATGGAAGCACTCACCCGACTCAGTTCGTCGAGCACGCTCTCGTCCACGCCACCCTCCTCGAAATCGACTCTCGAACTATCAACAACATCGCGGATAATCTGTTGGTAAACAGTTCCGACTGTCTGGTTCGACATCTTGCCGTCTCGATGAGTTCGCTTTGAGTCTTGGGTGAGAGTATGCCGATGTCGTCGCAAGAGGTCGTGTGCTTTGCCACCCTTGATTGATCTGGACGATGGATGGATGGATATTCTGACCCAGCGTCGACTGTTCGATATTCGTCTTAAGCTACTCCTGAGAAAAGCGCCAGCGATGTAAATGCAACCCTATCGGTCACTTCAGTCACCTCTAGAGCAAGCCGTACAAGCAATCCAGCCGATCTATCCTCCCTCCTCCACCGCGTGTAGAGATCGTAGCCCGGCGAACCCTCCCTATGCTTCAAAAGCCCCCGTAATGCCGCGCTGAAATCACTGGGTTTATGGGTGTTGAGGTGAGCGAGAGGTGTTGTGGTCGTAGGCCCGTTCTGTGATGTTTCTGGAGAGCTTGCTCGGCTGGTGGACTGATTGATGGGTATCGCTCGCTTACATAACCGGTGAGAGACCCTCACTAGTTCGCCGAGCCGTCGTCACAGGAGAACAACGGTTTTACTGTAGATTCAGTTCTAACAATCAGGTTATAAATCTTTGCTTTGTGCATACTTCTGATTGTCGTTATGGCCATTGATACATCAATTGACTATATTCATTGATATCTACATCTATTCATTCATTCATCCATGTTGTAGCCCGCCCCAACATCCCCCGCATCTGCCCTTAGCCGCCCCCGCACTTGACACTGGAGATCTCAGACCGGTATTTACATGATAATAACACAAGGAATCGCATATAAGAACCAAAGCTTTCATGGTTAAACCAAGAGATACATTATCACATACCCCTAGCTAATCACAAAATATAATCTAAACACTTCTCCCCTCTTGCATAAGAAACAAAAAACACAATTTCAAAATCGTAAAACCCTCGTCTGTCATCATCCCCATAACCCATCCATCGTGATATCCAGAATAAACAACATGCTCGCATAAAAACCAGGTGAAGCACTTTCGGCCATGGACATCGAGTGAGAGAAAAGCATCATAATCCCACCAACTCCACGCTTAACAAACAAGACCAGACCCCGCTAAAGCCAGACCCAAATCCGATTTGAAATTTTTGATACTTTACCTGCGCCCCAGGCGTGTAGGGTGCGCATACAGCGAGCAAGCTCGGTAGACATCAGTTAGTTTAGCGGATCGTCATCTGCTTGACCATCTCGGCCTTGCCAGAGGCGGTTCCGGAGAGCGCGGAGGATGCGGCGCCAGCCTTCTTCTCGAAGACCTTCCAGAACTTGAGGGACTCGTCTGCGGCGGCAGTGGCGAGCATCTGTCCGTCGGGGCTGAGGCAGCTGTGCAGGACGCGAGTCTCGTGCGCTGGGATCTCAACGTTGCGGACCAGAGTTGGGTAGCTCCAGATGCTGAGAGAGTTGTCTGGGAAGCCGCTGGTGCTGACGATCTCGCGGTAGTGGGGGCTCCAGCGCAGGGAGGTGACCTGGGAGCCGGTGTCGATGCTGTTGACGCGAGCACCGGAGGTGGAGTTCCAGAAGTGGATGTGACGGTCGTAGGATCCGCCGCCGGTGGCGAGCAAGTTGGGTTGCCATGGGCACCAGCTAATGGCCTTGACGGCAGCCTTGTGGTTGGTCTTGGTGAACTTGGGGACAGAGAGGGAGCGGGCGTCCCAGATGGAGACGAGGTTGTCGTTGCCGCCGGTAGCGAGCTGGGCACCGTCGGCGCGCCACTCGAGACCACAGACCTCGGAGGTGTGGGAGATGAGCTCGGCGGTCTTGTGCTGGGCAATGCGCACATCGTGGTTGAAGACGAGTCCGCTGCGAGCACCGGTGGACAGAGTGTGCTTGTTCCATCCCATGACACCAACACGGGTATCGTGTCCGTGCATGCTGCGGAGCTTGGTGCCCTCCTCAACGTCCCAGATCTGGACCTCACCCGTGCCGAGTCCAACGCTGACGTATGCTCCGTCACCAGACCACTTGACGCTGCTGACATAGGTGTCTGGGCTAGTCTCGAGGAGAGAGCTGACGGTTCCGGACTCAGCGGACCAGACATAGACATTGCGCTCGAGGCCAATGGCAACCTGGTTGTTGGAGCTCCAGTCGAGAAGGTTGAGGTAGTAGTCATCGACAAGTCCAGGGGCGTCAAGAACACGCTCTGGGGCAGTGGCAACGCGGCGTCTGAACTGGGAGGTAGTAGAGGTGGCAGGCTTGAGAGGACGGTTGTACTGCGAGCGAAGGTCGATCGGCTTGGACGACTCAGGGGGGGCAGGCTTGAATGCAAGGATGCGGGTGTTTTGCGAGATGCCGCAAGCAGACGCCAGCGAGTCTTGGTAGGCAACGGAGTTAGGGGATGGGCGAGAGTATGTGGTCGCGGGCTCCTCATCGGCAAGGTTCAGGCCGTCGAAAGCAGCGGCAACATCGTCATCTGCGCCACGTCCTCCGACATCGAAAGCGTGAGCACCGGAAGCGAGAACAGCAGATCCATCGCCGTTGCTAGTCTTTGGGCGCTGCTTGTCCGCAGCATCGAGCTTTCCAGAGCCAGCAGTGGCAATGCCAGAGCTAGCAGTTCTGTTTGGGATGAACCTGTCACCGCCGTATGAGATGGTAGTCTTGTTCGACTTTGTGCGAAGCGGCGCCTTCCTCGACTTGGAGCTGGAAGGGGTCTTGGCACCAGTGCCAACGAGAGTGAAATCCGAGACGCCGAGCTCAAGCGCACGACGAGGAGTCGCAACAACGCGAGCAATGTTGGACTTGGGCGAGTCTCTGTGTGTCCTCGACGAGGACTTTGTGAAGTGTGTGGCGAGGTTTCCGCCGTAGGTTGACTTGGATGCGCGGATGCTCTCGTCCTTGGAAGCGGGACGCTCGGGAGTGAATGGAGACGAGTTGTTGGTTGGCTGGGCCAGCGCGCGCATGCGAGGAGAGGGGGTAAGTGGCATCCGGCCGCCGGCAGTCCTCGAGGAGAACATGCCGGCGTGGGACTTGATGGGCGTGCACACGGCGGTTGCCATGATGTGCAGTCGGTGATTGATCTCGGTCGAAAGACAAGTTAATGTATCGATCGATGATGGAGATTCAATAATCGAGCGAGCTCCAAGAGACTCAACCTAATGGTTCCTGGTAGTGTGGGTTAGTATATTCGGTTTTGTGCTCGATAATCGAAAATGGCTTCGTGAAGAATGGCCAAGTCGGAGGCGATCAGTAGGCTGCTAAGCAATACTGATCTAGTGGACTTTAAAAGTATTCTTGAGAAGCTTTGAGGATGTTTGGTAGAGCGGTAGAGGATGAGGAGGTAAGCGGATATAGAGTGTACAAGTGAAGTGGTGAGAAAAGTGTGAGAGGAGAGGTGTGGGCGAGACTTTATGGGGTCTCGTCAACAAAGCAGGTTGGCACAGCAACGACCCCCAGGGTAGCACCTAGACTAAAACGAGCCAAGTCGACGTGCTGGCCAGACGACGACGACATTAAAACCCTCAAAAGAAATTGGAGGGGTCTTCGTTCATAAGTATAAGAATTATCCAATTGCACTTTTTAATGTTTGAATTGATTTACTTTGTTCACCGAAACCGAAATACTCAACAGCCACCACCATCACGGAAGTTGGCTCACTACACCCTCCCTCACATCTCAGCTTCTCGTGGCACGTCAAACTTGATTGACTATTAATTGGCCTATTCTATTCATATGCCTCTAGAATTTGTTGTCTAATCCTCCTCCCATTCCATCCCATAATGCTCCATCTCAAAAGCTGCCCAGCCATGTGTATCTCCCAAATGCGAAACTCCAAACTTATTGCTCCCCATAACGATCACTGGCATCGCAGCAACCAGATCCAGCTAATGTAACCCAACCACCGCCCGCTGAAGTGAACTATCATAGTCGGAAGATCCAACAAAAAATCCATCACAATCTAGCCATCCATCTCTTAACACCCCCCGAAAACCATAGCTACCCAAATGCGTCTTTTACTTCGAAAATGCCGGTATTGCATGCAGACGTACTAACTACAACTCCTCCCCCTCGCAGTCATTTTCCTAATATTTGCTCTTGCTCTGGGCCGCCAGATCGCCCTGTCAAGCCTTGTGTTACCTCCCGCCGTCCCACGCATCGGCCGGCCTGCCTAGTCCGGTGACGTCCGCGTCATGGCTGGGGTGACAGGTCACCATCCGAGCATCTCCCACCCATCACCATGGATATAACCCGCCGCCCACGCCCCAAACCCAAAGTATCTGTCGTCAAAAGTCACATCTCGCCCACCTCGCTGCAGGAACACGTCCCGCATACATTCCACCACTGTTGCGTGCTTGGTATCTCTTTTTTGCTTTTCGAAAAAATCATAATATTCTGAACCCTGGTTACCTGCTGTGTCCCAATCCCAGGACGCCGGATTGCTGAGACATTCTCGCGCAGCACGACGTATTACTTTTGTGTGTGATGTCACCTTCGCCTGCTGCATAGGTTGACCGTGTCGGGATTTTAGGCCAGAGGTGCGGGGTTGTCTCGAGCCCAACGGCCGGTCGTGTGTTCGCATTAGATTGCCTGAGGGTGTTCCGGACCGCGATGAGTGGCATAAAGGGCCGAATACGGCTGAGCACAAAGTCTACCGGTCCGAGGGTTTATTGACTCCCGGCGTGACTGGTCGACAAATAAAAATCCAGGTCTCTCAATCGACATCGTATCGAAGGTGGGTGTCGAGATCCGAGTCGGGGGGTGCCTATAGTGTGGCACAGAGGGGCGCGGAGCTGAGGCCGCATCGACACTGTGGTCGATAAATTAAGAATGATTTCGGTTTGGCGATGCTGGCGGCTAAATGGCACTTGGCCCGTGGAATGCGGCGAGTCGCTGATTATGTGAGGAATGGCGGGTTTCATGCGGGACGGCGCGCTGTCCATATGTGCAATTCGCAGTAGACATGATGCTTCTTCGTGCAGATCTCTCTCTTCACGTCCGCGACCAATTTTTCAACGCGCCCCCGATCCCAATTAAGGATCCTAGTCATAGGACCCAGAGTCAAGGCCTCAAGTCCTTGACACAAGCCCAGGTTAAACCATCTGCCAATATCCTTCTGGTGTGGATCCGACGGCCAGGGGTTGAAAGGTATCTTGATGACTTGTTCTGTGATGTCAACGAATCCCGCAGAACGGAGCATTGATCCGGTTTCGGTATTGTAAGCTATCGGTTTGTAGGCCTGCTCCGTCGCACTCATGAGGTTGTTAGCCCATTCGAACAATGCGGCATTGCGGGGGAGACTCCCATCGTCGCATCTGGGAGAGAAGTCGATCTCGACATGCTCTATCGAGCCGTATTCGGGCTTAAGATGCCTGGGAACTGGGTAAGCAGCAGTCCAATGCCATGTTTATAGGTGTCTAACATACCGAAAGACATTTGCGTATAGTTCCGGGTGACTCGATATCGAACCTGCCAGCATCCGCAGATGTATCAAGTCGTACGAATCCATAGCGAGGCCGTGCCAGGTCGCTTCGAAATCGCGTCTCCTAAACGTAAGATTTGGGGGAATGCTGCGCAATCTAGTCAGCCTATGGGCTGCTGCATGAGCGCGGCTGAGGCAAGTGCGGCTGGAATACTTACGTTTGCGGCTGCATCAGTGAAATATCGAATCCCATAACCTCCGCGTTGGGATACTTGCTGCAGGATCGCTGTCAGCTCTGTGCCAGCTCGAGGGAGCAGTATTCTTACTCAGCCATGTCAATCGCCCATATCCCAGTTCCCGTGCCTAAATCCAATATCCTGTGTGCATCGTAGTTCGGCATATGCTCTGCAGAGGAGAGGACGCCGCGTCGTGCTACACTGAAGAACTGGTGGAAGATATCCATGCGATCCTTCTCTTCCTGTGCGCGCGCAATATGTTAGTCCAGTGTCTGGGGACCCTTGTGGCGCTGCACAAGAGAAAAGTTTTGTGAGGGGTTCGGTACCTCGTCGCATGGGAACATGTAAATGCCCTTTCGGTAGCCGTGATACAAGCGCCCATTCTCTACGTAATCGGCGAAGTTGCCAGCCATGACAGGCTGTTGATGAGGGTAGGTACTACGCGCCAACGATGTACGTCAGTGTGGCTGTCCATGAATGAAGGGCAGGCAACGTGGTGCAGGCAGAGTTGAAAAGTGATAGCGAGAGAGGTTTGAGGGTGGGTGAGGGATGCGATCATTGAAATAGGGACTCGATTGGCACGGGAGTGGAAGCACGTACCCATTGGTGGCCATCACTACGACCATTGAGCCAGACCAGGGAAGGGACAGTGTCTCAGGACTGCTATGATGGCGACATGAACTGGGTTCGTAGACCAAACCTTTGCGTTTCGAACGAAACGACGGGGTAAGAAAGGTCTTTTTCAAAAAATAGTAACAGAATAGAAGCTAAGTAAGGTAGGGCAGGGCGTTGGGGTCGTGTGGTGGTGTATATAAAGGTTGGGTCGCGTATCTGAAAAATGCTGGAGGCGGGTGTGTGAGGGGTTCTGTGGCCCAACGGAGGGGGATGGGTTGCAGGTAGGTAGTAGGTAGTAGGCTACTTTTAAGTGCGAACCTGATTCCCAAGCGGCAATTGATGGGGTCGGCGTCTAAAATAGTCTCGTTCGTTCCCTCGGTGTTGGCTCCCAGGTGTACTAAAATGGTACTGGGTACTGGGTACTGGAGGTACTTATACTTCACAATAATGCCAGCGGAGCCAACGTCCGTAAAAGCGTCGTTGAAGTAGCTTTTGGGTGATAGTCTGGGATAGTCTGGGATAGTCTGTCCGTAGTAAAATTAAGCGGTTGTGATTGTGATTGTGATTGTGTCTGTAATTGTGTCTGTCTTTCCAAGGAGTCACAGGGAAGGCCTGATTTCCATAGATAGAGCAAAGAGGAGCCGTTATTCATGCAGCACTGCAGAGTACCTTACTGTACCTTGCGCTATGTGCTGTATATTACTCTCAACCTTGCGGTATGTGTTGGATTGTGGACTGTGAACTGTGGGATTTTGTGGTATTTTGGTATTTTGGTATTGTGGTATGGTGGTATGGTGGTAAGGTGGTCTATCCTCCAGTGGGTCTTCGGAGATATGGGTCAGTGAAATATATACTAACCCGTGAGGCAGTTGGTCCCCGCTCCCTGGCCCCGTCGAGTTTGCTGGCCTTGTGGGTTTCTCAAAAGTATCTGCTAGCCGGAGGACAAGGTGGAATCGGGCTTGCCAGTCTTATTGGCTCTTAATGCGTTGAGTCGTAACGACTATATTCGTCCCAGAAGTTGCCCCAGGGAAGTGGTGTTTGCGCCGTGGGCATTTGCCCTGGTCAATATGTGCTGGGATGGGAGCGTTTAAGCGTTGTTTCGTTGCTCAAACAGCTGGGTTCGGTCAAGGGAGGGGTGAGTGACAGGGTCAGTGATGAACAGGACGTCGAGCAAGGGTTACGGGACGGGGTTTTGGTTTTGGTGGAGATTTGGAGTTGGTGTTGAGAAAATGAAGGCCCTTGGCGACAACGTTTTGTGACGTAGAAGTATGGAGAACGGAAGGATGGATCTTAGTAAAGAAAGGATAAGGGGGAGGGGAAGAGGGGGGGTCCACAAGGCTTTTCAATGCATGGAACAGGCCATAGAGATTAACCAGCTGGATCTGTGTCTGTGACTGTGTCGTGTCTTCCTTGTTGGCTCCGGAGGAAATGATCTGGAGCTTGGCGATGATGACGATGATACGATGATGGGTGCAGATACAGCAGCAGTGCAGGCAAGGCAAAGGCAAGGCAAGGCAAGGCAAGGACGAACCAGGAGACAAGGACGAGACAGGAGAAACAACATGCGGACGGAAAGAGGGAAGGGGGCGGGGGGATGTGGTGTGTGGGTGAGATTTTCTGGGAAATTTAGGAAGGAGACATACATTCAAAGTAGACCAAAAAATTAATTTGTTGTGGGTGCATCGCATCGGAGTATGCACTGTACTCTCTCTACATCCTCATCCATACATGCATACATCTGCATCGCATGCCTCCGCCCGTCCACATCTACCGCAGAGACCCGATCCAGTGTAGAGTCGCGATGGGTGGCAGGCAAGCCGCATAAGTGCATATGCGTGGCATGGGAGCAGGGCGATTCGCTTTTGATATTACAGTGCATCGATGCATCGATCCACGGCCTCGCGTTTGATGTAACTTGATCGTCTCATTTCTCATGCTAGCGCAATGGCTGGATGGAGCATGTTCGAGCGTGCTTGTGCTGTGTGCTCTGTTGGACGCATTCGACGCATTCGACTCACTCGCGGCCCGCCGTGCTGCAGCAACAATGGTGGTCCGGTAACATCGTGTGCCAGCATGCTCCAGCCCGAGCCCGTTTTTGTGTCCTGTATACCGTATACTGTACTCTTTTCGAGCGTTTCTCTGAGCATCGTCGACCAATATAGTACTCCGTGATACGGGCACAACACCCCCCAAGAGGTCCACGTACACAGTTAGCAGTGTAGTGTGCATAGGAGTACAATACGTTGCACAGATGTACTTGACTACTATATGCAAGATACTGCAGCGTTGTACGCAGCGGGCCAGAAGTGGAGCATACGTTGACCATACACTGACCATACATCGTCCAGTACCAGCCAGGCTTTTGGAAGGGACGACCATCTTGGGGACAGCGGGCGGGTGGTTAGTCCCCCTTCCGGCTGGTCTGGGTGCGGAATCGTGTGACAGGTACAACATGTAAGAAGACCCAAAAGACAGCGAGCCAGGTGGGTGGGTTGGCCGTCGAGTCGTACCTTTGGAACAGAGCATGATTGGATCCGTTCCAACGCAAAAGACGATACCACGGCACGCCTCTCGGGAAGGGGAAGGGTAGGGAAAGGGTAGGTAGGGGAAGGGTACCATACTCCAGAGTAGTACCCGGACGTAGGGGGTTGCTGGCTTCGTTGCTCACTCGTGGGTTCGTGGGTTTGGGGATATGCCTGTAGAAAGGCAGTCTCATCATTGGCTGTGCTGATCTCATATATGTACTCGACCAGAGTCGGTGGTTCAGCCGGGCGTAACGCGGCGCAGGGGTCGTCGGGGTCGTCGGGGTTGGGGTCGATGATGTCTTCATCATTGCGTGTAGAGTATACCGTGTATACTGTATAGAATCTTGGACTGCAATCTCCTACCTATGATTCCGGGAGGGCTTTGGTTCTGGCATGTAAGGTCGGGTGAATGCCCTGATGACTGGCAGCAGCAGAAGTAGTACAGTCAGCGCACTGCCCCCAACCAAATCCACTCCACTCCACGGACAGGAGACAAACCAACAAAACTCCACACCTGCATCGGGATCAGAAAGACAGCTACTGCAATCCTCAAACAAACATACCTAGACATGTGCATGACGAAGTGCCAACAGGGTGATTTCGGCCTGCGAAACATGTTTCAGAGTGCGCTGGGCGCTTGCGATCCTGGCGTCGGCGCGTATATGTGAAGGAGTTTACCGAACGACGACCGAACTTGTTGAGTCGGCCAGGTCGGGACGAGAGACCTCGCATCACTCAAATTCTAATGTTTTGTTAGGTTCTGACATGTGCTATAGTAGCTATAGTAGCTATAGTAAACGCAATTGCTTACTTAGCCATTGTTTGAACCGGCCACCCTCCATACGCACAGTGGGCAGAAAGAGGCACCTGGGTTATGTTTCCAATCCTTGATTGCCCCGAGCATCATCTCTGGTTCATTTGCCTTGATTACGGCCCATCTATCTAAATCGGCTTTGGCTTTCCAGTACCTTTTTTGAGTCGGTCGATACGCTGTGCACACGCCGCTACAAACTTTCCAGGTGTTCCAGGTTTTCGTGGTAGGGCTCACCAGCCGACTCAGAACAGCTCTCCGTAGGTCAGGCTTCATGAAGTACCCTGTCCAGACGCTGCTTTTCAAAGAAACGAGGGTAGAAGCTTCAAGGAGGCGCTTGCAAGATAATGCGAGAGCAAGCTGGTCGATATCATCAACCTCATTAAAAATAGCAACGAGGATCTCAGTCGGTAGTTGGGGAAAGGGCGCAGCAGGGCTTGCATCTTGGAGGGTATCCAGCACCTGGTAAGACATAGTTAGTATTACTCGTAGAGGTAAACGTAGTCTTTCGAAGCTCACTCCGCTTGGAACTGCGAATGCTTTCCACGGCCACTCAACCCGGCAGAGAAGATCCATGTCAATGGTATAATATAGGTGTCCCAGGGAGGTGGAAGACGTCAGGCAGATTGATGTGTTGTTGAGGAGCAGGGGCAGTGTGGATGCAAGGCTCAAGGGAGTTTGTTTGTAAAAAAACGCATGTAGCCTGCAAACATCCAACTTCATAATATTTCCACTATAAGCGCAAAGCTGTCATTCCAACACATCCACCTCTTCCAACTCCAACAACACGGTTATCCCTTACCTACCTTCTGTCCCATATCCCTTACATCCTCGATAAGCCAAACCAGAGCTTGTAATAACTTAATAATCATTTGGATAACCTATACTACAGTCCAAGAACAGTACCTATGGCGCAAATTACGCCAAATGCAGCCGAGTGGCTCTTACTACAGCAACATATAGGGCACAGACTTCATATCTCCAACCGGCCAACGCTCCTTCCCGGTAAACTCGGATTTCTTCAACAGTTGCATTGACACGCGCAAACGACCGAGCATGACCAACAAATCCCGTTCGGGTGGAGGTCATACAAAGTGCGATTCCGACAGCGTGGTTCAGACGCTTCAATGCGACTTTGCCAGGGGTTGACATGTGGAGCTTCAGAGTCAATAGTCGCCTGTCGATCGCTCAGGGAGGAAGATGGGCGACGCTACCTTTTCAGCTCGCCCAGCACAGCCCTTTTTGGCCTGAATGACCTTCCCCTTTGAAACCTGCGGGTAGATGGATAAAGCCATATCTGACTCAAAGGGTCATGCTTCGTCCGAAGAAAGCAAGGAAAGCCCCGGACGACTTGACAGGCCAGGCCATCCAGATGCGGAATGTTCAAAGCATGTCACCGTACTCGGTATGCCGAATACGCTGTGCATGGATCAGCTGTATTTATGGCCCCTTCCCCAGCATTCTTGGCCGTCTTGTTGTGCACAGTACTTGAGTACTCTGTAGAGTGGTGTACCTTCGCTGACTGCCCCATCCACCGTCCAATGTTTTACACCACGGCCCGCCGGACGCGCCCATAACTGCCCTTTGCGACGACCATCATGTCGCATTACGTCGGTGCTCCCGATCGCACAGTCCTCCCCGCTCCGCTCCACCCCCACCCTTGCGCCAAGCCTCACTCCCATTCCTCGACCCCCTGTACTGCTGACCCGAGTGCGTGGGTGGGAGTCCTCTGTTCCAGTCTAGTGCGACAGCCACGGGCCTGATCCCTGTTCCCCTTCCCACACCCACCTCCAGAAAAGTCCCATGGCCGTGGTCAACTATCGGAAACCACGGATTCTGGCGTTTTGGGACATGCTGGGCACCAGGGAACTTGCTCATCCGAGCAGGGCCTTGGCGCGAGGATGGAAACTTTTCCTAAATGGTTCTGCGCGTTCTGCTGCAGAGGTGGCTAGTTTGGGGAGGGATTGGCATCCACTTGGAGGGTTCCTACTTGTCCAATCTCCCCCGGTGGTAGCCTACAGTACCTCGCAGGACGACGGTTTGGAGATGAGTCGCAACCCGGTTTGAAAAGGTCGGTGAAATAGGGGGTGGAACATGGTGGTTTACTTTGGTACGCCCGCCCCGCGTCTTCCCGTTGGTGCATAGATACCCGGATCGTCTCGCGTCGGAAATTTGAACCGCCCGTTTCGAATTATCAGGGCTCTCTCTAAATTCGGATGACCTGACCACTGAGGAGCGACGGGGTCCGACATGGTTGTCATGCAATCCAAGGCACCGGACTCCGCTTGTTCCCAAGCTGCTGGGAATTGGGACTTCAATTTCGGACTGCATCAGACCTACTGCGCGCATTTTCTCACTGCATGCGAAGCTGTTTCGAATATATCAATCGGGCATTTCTGCAGTGGGATCAGATCCCGCAGCACCTAATCCCGATATTTGGATTTTCTCCTGGACGCTTACGGAAGAGCGTCAGCCGTCAGGTCCCAACGAACGCGAGGATAGGGGCATGTAGGGGACTGTTCTTGGTGGCCTTGCGTGAGGCGACCAACAGCTCAAAGGCCCGACTTTTCATGATATCAGGTATGTATGGCGTCTCCAACGCATACTTTTATGTCTGGAGAGTTTCAGATAAGTTGTCAACTTTATGGTCAGGTGAGCATCTGTACCACTGTACCAAAGCAGTCTCTACTTTTTATGTCTTGGTCCTGTTTTCTCGGGATTAAATAAGACAGTGACTGTCGGTGAGTCTTTCTCTGTCAATCCTCATTTCACATATTCAGAAAATACTCCTATCCCCCCTGACGCATGGCCCGAAGGGCGACATGTCACGGTCCGATATCGCCGCCTCACAATATTCGGTAACACGATGTTTGCACTCCCGAAATACCATCAGTCGGCTCCACGGTATCACCCCACCGAGACATCTGGTGACAGTGCATGCTGTCCTCACCCCGACGAGCCGATGATGTGATTACCCGTTGCATCACCCCAAAATTGGGCCCTGCTTGCACTACTCACCCGCACCGGATGCAGGACGACGGTGACCCCAATCCTGTCCTGCAGAACTTATGCAGTGTCGTCCCGCTACCGCCGGGTGGGCTCAATGCGGGCATGCAGTCGCCGGAGACGGTGCCGAGAGGCGGTGATTAGGCAGGGCAGGATTGGCTGTGCTTTGTTGGGATGGGACGGTGGGAAACAGGTGCAACTGGTGGGATCCATGGCTGTGCTACCCGAGAGTCTGCAAAGGGGTTTGTGGGTACCAACGGTTATATATGGTGGAATTCCACCCACTCAGCTGGTTTCTACATGGAAAGCTCCGAGGAATGCATATGATAGGGCAATGGCAGCCTATTAAGTTGATAGGTTATTTTTCAAATTGTTGTTGGAGTAAACCCTGACAATAGATGGTATGGACAATTATTTTCGCAGCCTATTCTAATATCCTGATTGACTACAAAGATCACACATCCTAACTAGCCTCTCAGTCCACAGAGCAGACATCCGCACAGCTTTCACCTAAGAAAGGTACGCCGAATCAACCCAGTCAGCATAATCGCTTCCCAATATATCCGAGATGGACAGCGCGCTGCTAATTGTCTCCGAGAAGCTGGCGCGCGTCCCCGAAGCCCCCGCCCCCGTGTTCCGAACTCTTGGAACGTAACGTGACCAATCCTCTCATCGCCCTCATTCCATATCTTCCACCCGGCGCCGTTGATAATATCTGACAGCTCCGTGTTCTGGAAGCAGACGCGCGCGTACTCGCCCCATGGCCGGCCGAGGTAGGCGTTGCCGGTGGTGACGCCGCCGGACGCGTCGGCGGCCACGTTGGAGTTGTTGATCACGTAGTAGGAGACGTCGGAGTCGGAGGCGCGGCCGGAGGCGACGATGTACCCGTTGCCGTTGACGCGGATGTCGGTCCCGTCGATCCAGGCGATGCCGTGCTGGCCGAAGATGAAGTCGGTGGCGCCTTGGATGAAGCTCTTGCCGAAGAAGTGCTTGCCCTCGTTGGAGAGGAGGGTGTCTTGGTATCCGTAGAGGGCGACGCCGTAGTAGCCCTGCGATGTGCCGTAGCAGCTCAAGGCGACGGCTTGGGAGCCCTTGCCGTAGGTGTTCTTGATGTTGATGTTGTAGAACTTGGTGTTGGCGGCGTGGTTGGAGATTGTGGCTGGGGAAAATTAGCATGCTTGATATTGGTAAAGATGGGACGTGGGGTAACATACCAGTTCCGTCGTTGTTGGTGCCGCAGCTGGTCTGGCTGCAGGATTGCTCGACGTTCACCTCGTTGCCCGAGTAAGACGAGTCATCTTCGGTGTAGCCGTAGACTTCCAGAGGGCCACCCAATGCCGGGATCTTGACCTGCTCGTTGTACGTCCCGGAATAGATGAAGATGCTCTGGGTGCTTGAGGAGCCGGTGTCCAGTGCGTCAATCGCTTTTTGGATCTGTTTCTCAATTAGGAATGGTAATTCGCCGTGGATATCGTACTAACCGTTGAGTATGTTCCGCCTGAGCCAACCGTAAGGGCTCCGTCTGGGGGGGATGTGAGGGCCGCAACTGAGCTCACGAGAGCACCCAAGGTGATATAGGAACGCATGATGGCAGAGTTTCGTAGAGAAGGTAGTAACGGACAATGTCTGTTGCAGCGACGGCAGCAACAAGAATTCGAGACGCCATTGACGCGTTCTTAAATAGTCAGAGACGTCAAATGACCACGGGATCTGCAATTGTACGTATGCTTAAGAAACGCCTAAAACAATTTATATGAAGTTTAAATTGAAATACAGTGGAGTTGTTTCGTGACGACTGTGGGGGAGGGGTTGTGGTTCGTGGAAATTGAGCCCCCGACCGGTCCCGAGATCCATCCCCCCGGCAGTTTCCCCTGCGCCAATTCACAACTCCATGTGGTTCGTGGGATTTAGAAAAGGCGGCAGATCTGCCAGGTTTGGCACCTTTCTTGTTCCTGCCATAATTATTAATATACACGTCGTCACCTGGAAATTCTACGGGATTTCTGTGAATTGCGGGGAAAAGGTGGGCGATTCCCGTCCATGGCGGGGAAGGTTGCAATATGCCGGCAGCGGTAGTAGCAATTTCCATTCGTGGGTTAGTGCACAGGCAATTCGTTTCAAACATCGTACTGGAATACAATAAAAGCCATAACCGTAGAAGGTCAAGGTATAGCCGCAAAGCTTCAGTTGACCGGTCTAGAACTTGGTCTCTCTAAAGCAGAAATGGTAAGAAAGAGGGCGAAGAAGTTGATGTTGAGCCAATCGGACTACAACACTTGATCATCCAGTTGTGACTCAGTGTGTATGACGCTCTTTGGAGAGGACATCAGAAGAGGGCACAAATGCATATATTCCTGTGGAAAGTTTGGGTACTGAAAGTTGTGTCTGTTGGTCAAAGGCGACAGCCTTTACAAACAAAGTGATACGCTTCATAACTTGGCTACAAACATGAGAGATAAAGCGGCTGGAAAAATATGGCGACGCTGCGTCCCTACATTTCAAGATAGGTCTTATTTTAAGGTAGCAGTAGACTGGCGTTAGATCTAGCTCAGCGTCGTCACCAGCGCTGTAGGTTCTGTGTTGGAATTATATATATATCTTTTCTCTCCTTCACTCGGCAATTTTAGTGATATCCAAATTATTATGTTGTATTATACTCTATTTTGGGATCTTCGTGCCATCTCGAATAGGATTTATATCACTTCCGATTCCAAGCTGGAAAGATGATATATCATAAACCACATTTGCAAAGCACAGAGACAGATGGCGAACGGCATTTAAATGGTTTCGATTAGATGAACTCCCGCATTTGCGCAAGCGACGTGGGAAACCCATAGGAAAAACCGCGCCTGGAGAACTAGCTATCACTCTCACAAATGTATTCTACCTATAGTAGGTGTGGCGCTTCTTGTCTAGCGATCTTGTCTGCAAACTAGACTGGGTTTAACCGTGAGAAGAGAGGACTACCATGAGAGTATGTTAATGTGAAAGCTCAACACATAGTGGGATAAACGATACGGAAGCAGTAAGATGCAACCTAAGACGATTATTAGAGACAGGCAGTGGGCGTAGGATTGCTAAGCATCAAACCTTGACTCCCGGTGCAAGAGGTGCTGGTTCCTCAACTGCACGAGCATTGGTTTGTCTATGTCGTAAAAGCATATTAGCTAATTGAACTTTATTTACGATCTAGACGCCGGCCAATATGCATACTGGGTGTTTGGCTCCATTGTTGTGGAAATAGCTTCTAGGAATGATTTGATCTGATATTCGGTTGGTTTAATGATGATTTTTGAAACTTTGGAGAATAAAAATAAGTTTGGGGGAACCTCCTTCTTATAGACGTACGTTCTCTGTTGAAATGTCTAATGTGTTACACTTCAACGTAGGACCTAATGTTTTTCGTTATCGTTTCGGCCTAAATAAATCGATAATTGTCCCCAATTAGCCATCTCGTTGCACATTGCACCTCGCAAGCCCCTTCTATTGGGTTTGGTTTTTGCTTCGAACGTAATGCCGAATATATATCGCTTTATAAAGCCAAGGTCAAACCAATCCAGTCCCCAAAAATTGAAGACCTTGCCCAACATGCCATGTCATCACACAACAACAACGCATTCCCCAAGCCTTTTTTTTTTGGACTTGCCATGACGATGCTGCGGGGTAATGCCAGCACAATGTCTTATCAAGGGATGTAATGAGTCGATGGCCTTGACCGAGAGAGCTGAGCCCTGCCTTGGATTCGTGTTCAATTAGACGCAAATGATTCATAATTATAGCGCATATAGCCTTTGAAAAGAAAGGAAAATGCAAAACAGACGGTAGGACGATGTGATGCGAAGCCGGATTGTGAGATCAATGATAAGCCATCATGAGATGCGCTCTATTGTCACTGTGCTGTATTACAAAGGCGGGGGGTTTCACAAACTGGGGTATTCCTATCACTCACATGGCCTCCCGCTATGAAAAAGGATATCAGTTGCAGTGGTCTAAATTTAGGATACAGACGCTTATCCCTGTGGATTAAAGTTGTGCCAACATCAGCCAAGCTTTCCCATGGCGTGATTTAACAGCAGATAAAACGTTGAGGTATCTCCATCTCAGTATGCCCAATATTGCGAGAGGTTCAAAGAAGCACGCAGGAAAACGGTAAACAAGGCATTTTAAGCTTGCGGAACGGAACATAGCCAAATCTGTCTTACGAGGTCATAGGATCATAGCGCTATTGTCTCAGGGGCCAATTTAGGAGGCGGGAATTATTTAATCTAACTTAATCTTGATTTCTTCCCTTGTCTATATTTCTTCGTTGTACTTCTTACAAAGGCACACAATACTTGGTTCTTCTAGCTAGCTTTATTCTCCTGCCTAGTGCAGCAAGATCGGCTCGGGCCGTCCGTTCGTTACTATAAGCTTCAAACCTAGCGCTGCTCTTTCGTCTAATACAGCCTTCTTAATATATATCTGTCTTTAATGGCAAGACAAAGTTGGAGGCCTTCTGTAAAGAACGGCCTGTTTATAGTATAAGCACAAGATTTCTCTCACTCTCCTCTTTCCCCCTTAGTTTAGAATTTATGCAAAGCTTTAAGAACACTCTAGGTTTAATGATCTAGTATGTTTATAAATCGCATAAAAAGAATTTTAGCGTTGGGGTTTCAATATATAAATACCAACTCCTATAAGCCTTACCTTATCAAAGTTATAAAAATAAAAATAAAAGAATATGAATTAGTTAACAATGTTGACATGCCCTTTAGCCTTATTAACTGCCTTCTCGCGCAGCAGATAGCAGCTTGACGACCTCGACGTGCCTGTTCTCAAAGACCCGGCGCAATGGCGTCCATACGTCTGCATCAGCCCCCTTCTCGAGCAGTAGCTGGATGACTTCGACGTGCCCATTCTGAGAGGTAAGTTGTATTGGGTGCTATACTACAATTAATTATCAAACAGATAATGAAATAAATAACCCTTCCGCTGCTTCTTTCTAAGATCGACCAAGATGGCAACGTGGTTCGTACCATTCGGAACCCAGTCCTTTGTTTGCAGTGTGGGATAAATAACCCAACATACCCTCTAAAATAGCGAGAGACATATGAGGAGAAGTGACATCATACGGAGTCCATTAATATATAGTATATCGTCTTCAATGGCTTGTTCGGCTGAACAAGCAACCAATATATGCAAGGATATCATTGAAAGGCCTGCCATATTAATACAGCAACGCCTATAGCCAATGGATTAGTGAGCGAGGGGCCGGCAGGCGCAGAATTCTTCTTCTTGGTAGTGGTTGAGCCCGTAGTATCGCCTGCGGCTTCAGTGCCATCAGAGCTCATACCAGCGCTATTGGTTGAGCCTGGAGAAGCGCCTGTGGTTTCAGTGCCAGCAGAGCTCACACCAGCGCTATTGGTTGAGCCCGAAGTATCGCCTGCGGCTTCGGTGCCATCAGAGTTCACACCAGCGCTATTGGTTGAGCCAGGAGTAGCGCCTGCAGTTCCAGTGCCACTAGAGCGTGCCGTACCAGATGATGAAAGGGAGGACGACGAAGGCGATGGCTTGGGACACAAGTTGTTATACACAAACTGCTCAGGAGAGCCACTACAAGGGGTCGCAGACCCAGCGTTGAATGTGCCGTTCGGATACATCCAGCAACTGCCCGAGGAATACGGCGTGTTGCTTGGGTTATGCGGATTAAAGACGACGTAGCTGCAGGAATCGGCCTCTGCACATTGACTCAAGCAGTTTGTTGCACCAGAACTAGCAGTACAACTGTCCCAGCAGTCACCAGGCGTCGGGTACCCGCAGACCGAGGCAATAGCAGAGGGAGACGCGGTGGCGGCGCAGGCGCCAGCAGTGGTGGTTGCGCTCCCGCCAGCACACACGGGCTTGCTATAGACGGACAGATAGGGGTTGCCGCAATCCGTACTACCTTTGCTCGCATCGAAGGTTTTACCCGGGTACAGCAAGCACGAGCCGGTGCCCGTGTAGGGGTTGCCGGCGGCGAAGATGACAAAATCGCAAGGAGGGTGGTCGTTGCAGTAGCCCCAGCAGTGGGGCCTGCCGTCGCTGGCGACGGAAAACTCTGGGCCAGCTGACGGGTAGTCGCAGAGACTGGTGATGAGGGAAGCTGTGCAGCTTGGTGCCGCGGCGGCAGATGTTGCAGAGGATTCAGCAAGGACTGCTAGAGCCTGTGGAACCCATAGGGCGATGGAGACCCAGAAAGGAGTGGTGCTCATGGTAGCGAGCGTGGGGTAGCGATCGTGGGTAGTGAGCGTGGGTGAGGAAATAAACGCGTCGAAAACTGGGGAAAGTATTAATATTTAAACAGGAGAAGCATCAGGCAGACATGGCTAATTTGACAGGAGCTCGAGTCAAAATCATCAAAATCATCATGGGGGCAGTAGCGAATACGGTCGGACCTGCCTATTTATACCTACTTTAGGTAGAAAAGGGTGACAAGCCCTGTCGAATTTTAATATAAAAGCCTGTCAACATGCCAAATTGGAACTGTTGCGGGATTACTTACTGCCTATTAGGTAATCAGCATGAATTCAGGGCCACTAGCGGCTCGTGAGCGGGCCGGCCGAACCTTGAGATTTGCGACTTACCCGGGCACTAAGTAGTGTAGGTGGGGTGAATCCTCATCCGCGCGAGTGTTTTCTAAGAGAGGATAGATTTTGCCGCTGCTTTTCCAGTTACTAGGATTATTGTGCATAATATTGTGCATTGCCAGCAAAATGTATGATTATTCCGGGGATTGTAAAAGCAGCTTCGAGCCCGGAAGGCCTCCACCGCCCCAATCCACCACCTACACTACTTACCTTCGTATGTATTTACTACCTAAATTATTAGACATAACATAACAATTAGAAGTACCAACTAACATTATTAATTAATTAATGATACTATACCTTATATACTTTAAAAAGGTACTGTATATTAGAACCAAACACTTTAATGTTAGCTTCATCTCGAACTCCCTTCAGAGTTGCTTCTAAGTTGGGTATAATGAGCGTGATCCCTTCGTTTAGGACAATATGTCGAACCTGTTCTAACCATTTCATTTGTGCATCGAACAGAATCATTTTCGATCACTTTCTCCTATGCAGGGCCTCTAATAAGCGCAGACTGAGATTCTAATTGAAGTATAAATTAGTAACACTTTATATCTCAATGATTGCATAGTAATTTAGTACCTATAGAGCTTGCACCAGTTTTTGAAGTCTCCTTTTGGGATGACGGCTCTGATACTCGAGGACGCCCACGGGACGGTTGATTCTTAGGAGAAGTAGAATTAATAGAAATGCGAGAAGAAAATGGTGGCCAGTGTTTCTCTCTACACGTCACAATGTGTTGATGTTGATCCCCGGACGTCAAAAGGGTTTGGGTTGGTGTGAAGGGCTCGGCTCGAAGTTTGCCCGCATTACTGCTTTCCACCAATCTACCAAGACGCGATAGGCAGCTGAGCACTAGACCACTCAAGGATGCACTGTACTTTGCCTTTTTTGCTCGCAGCAATGGGGTATCCGCAATATTACAAAGGGCGTTGCACTGGTCGTCGTTGAGAATTCTCTCGAGGATACAAAATTCCGTTGGGAAGGCACGATGGTTGAGTTATCAGTTGGTGAAGTTTCCGGCCTGGTTGCTGCTGGAGTCTTTTTAGGTAAGGCTTCTATATACTTTTACGGGGCCTGACAGGATGCGGCTGACAGCTGATCGTAGTTCAAATCTTCTTCCCGTTGGCCATACCTGCCATATTGATCGCCTTTGTCTCGGAAGAGAATAATCTGGTCACATGGTGAGCAGCATCAAGATCGCTCCATCACTTTCTTTTATCTTTACTTACGCCTTTTAGGTCTGTTCTTGGTCGCTACCTGTATTCATCCTTCTGGCCAACCATCCTCAGCACTGATGCTGCAGCGGACACGGGGGTTCGGAGGCGAGTCTTTAGGACTGGCTGGGTCCAGACAATCGCTTTGATATTAGTCTCCGTAGCTTCTATTGTCACTCCGTTAGGCCTGTACGATGTTGTTGAGCCTCCGGAATCGCAGACTAACGCCCCATTCACTTACATCAAGGACCATTCTCCATTTGGTTACGGAACACCGCCCCGGTCTGATGCACCCTTCACCAGAGTCTGCGAGAACGCTAAAATAGCCTGTCCAGGCACTACCTTGATACGTAACTGCACGACAAAGGGGCTTGCCGAGGTGTGCACGGTGGACTATGATGGCAAGATTCCGGACGATTTGAAGGAACTGTTTAGGGACGGGCCATCCAGTTTCGGTGCCACTGCCTCCAGCATATTCGACGTCCAATGGAGGTCCTATAAAAAGGCATTGACGTCTATAATTGGGCCGTATTTGGCCCCGGCATCGCGGCAACTGTCCCTTTTGGTTCTTGACGACGCCGTGAAGCCTTATGAGGGACTAATAGTTGACATGAAAGATGGAGGAATTGGGTTCCGCAACCACACCATACCGCGTCCCAATTATCAATATGGCAGCACATGGGAAGAAGACATCCTGTTCGTCGAACCGGAGACACAATGCGTGGATACAAACCTTACTCTCGACTTCACCCTCGTGCCAGACGATACGTCGCCTAACTTCGTGGACAATCTTGTCTTGACAGACCGCGGCGGATTTTCAGCCTTGGCCCGAACCAGCCCAAACTATGCTGTGCCTCCAAATGGGCAGAATCTAAATCTTCGGGAGAGAGCATATAAGGCAGCCTGGCTCAACAATTTCTACACCATGGTGTACTTTAACATCACCGACTCTAACCGGTCGAATATTACGCGCGTAGACTCCGAAGATGGCTTAAACTTTACCATCAGATCCGATAACGCTACTAGATTTCACGTTGGCCAAGATGTTATCAGGGCAAGCATGGATTTTGGGCAGTACCTCAATCTCGGTAGCCCTCTGCCCGGCGGTAATAAATCCCAGCCACATACCAACCCATTCAATGTCAGCTCGGATTTCTTTCAATTCGTTAGTAAGTTGCCTTATGACCTGCGAACCTCGCATGCACGGAACTGACCAGCCTAGCCACCACATGTGTCGGCACCTCGCCGTCTAGCCCTCCGAATATCAACGGCTCCATCGTAGGGTGTGCCCTCCTCTATGGCGCGGCCAAGCGCACTGACGGCGGCCCTTCTCTAGTCTTTGACCCGCGGTCGCCCTGGTCTATCCCGATCTATAGCTGCGCCACGACAGTCAAAGCCACCATCAGGACAACCTCCTTCCAGTACAACGGTACCACCCTCGACTCCCTAACCATTAACAAGACCCACCCGAAATCCTACCCAGAACCCTCAAACCTCCCACTCTGGGGAGTCGAAGATCTTAAAGCCCCCCTGACCATGGAAGGCACCTCACCCCTCTGGGGCATCCTTGGCAACGCCAACTCCACCCTCCCCTCAACCCCCTACAACATCTCTACGATTGCTAAGGAAAGCCTCTACCTCCCTGGATACCCCGACTGGAGCGGCGCGACAGGCTTCCGCCCCATCCCCGTCGTCTCCGGCCAGAACCTCCCCGGCACCAACTTCTACGCCCAAGCCCTCAAAACCGCCCTCACCATTACCAAGCCCGGAAGCACCAGCACAAAATCCATCGCCGATATCGGCTGGGACGGCGGTGCTGATTTCTCCGGCTTTACCAGCCTCGCCCTCTTTGCCAAGTGGCAGCAGCTGTCGCGCACCCCTGCAGACGCGGCGAAAATCATAAACCTCGTCTGGACGGACATCGCGGCGAATACCGTCGTTGGGACTAAGGGCTGGGGACTCACCTCCGCTGCTGCTGTGGCGAATGCGGCAAAGGTGGGCGCACGCGCTGACCCCGCGCCGCTCGTGACCGAAGTCGAAGTCCCCATCGTCGTGTACGAGAAGTACATCCGTTACCGCATCCCGTTTGCTGTGCCGGCGTTCTTGGTGCTGGGCCTGACGGTTGCGGTGCTTACTGCGCTTATCATGTTGTTGATTGCTGGGCGGACGGGGCCGAAGCTGATGAGGAGGATTTTGGAGGATATTTCGGTGGGCAGGGCGATGGGGGTGTTGTTGTGGCCGGAGAAGAAGAAGGGGCTGGGGACGGAAGAGTGGGTTGAGAGTGTTGGGACGAGGAGTGTGACGATTGGGAGGGAGGGGATTACGAAGGAAGAGGAGAGTTTGGTGGGTGGGGAGGAGAGGAAGAGTGGGGAGTGGAGGGAGAGTGGGGAGGGTGGAGAGACGAGGAAGAGGGTGGTTGCGGAGGATGTGAGTGAGGTTAGGGATGGTGATAATGGCGTATAACTTGTATAAATGGGTTGACATAGAAATGAAAACAAATTGCATATTATGAATTTATAATTGTTTACCGCAGCAATTAATAAAATAAGGTAACGTATTTCACAAGCGAGCTGGTCACACAAGCGAGCTGGTCACCAAAACACCAAAATCTGACTATTACTACTACTACACTACCACCACCCTATATAATAACCCTTATTCGATTGTAATTGATTCCTGGCGCCTCTCGCACGTACGGGTATTATGCCCTATTTTCTCACATCGGCCACAGCGCTTCTGTCGGCCCTTAGAGCCTACCTGCCGACTACTCTCACTTGCTACCTCCGTACGGACTTGAGCTTCAACCTCAGCACTCTGAAGGATATCCTCTCCCTCTTGTACAGAGAGACTACTGCCTTGCATTATGCGCCTCTTGCGCTTCCTCTCCCTCCTCTTTTTCTGTTCATTTGCT